>OX387251.1:715000-720000 GCA_947562095.1 Branchellion lobata | reverse complement strand
ACCCTCCTCCCCTCTCTCCACCCTCCTCCCCCCTCTCCACCCTCCTCCCCCCTCTCCACCCTCCTCCCCCCTCTCCACCCTCCTCCCCCCTCTCCACCCTTCTCCCCCCTCTCCACCCTCCTCCCCCCTCTCCACCCTCCTCCCCCCTCTCCACCCTTCTCCCCCATTCCCCTCCTCCTTCCCCATCACCACCCTCTCCACCTTCTTTTCTACTCTCCAGTGTTATTTCAATGCCATGCAGATTTATGTTAGGGTTAGGGTTAGAGCATCTCAAAAGAACGGGAAAAAATGTTGAAAGAAATTAACATTTTGCAAAAGATGAAAAATTCGTTTTTGCAACGGATGAAAAACTTTGTGAAGTAATGAGGGAAAGAAAAAAAAATTCTGAAGGATGAAAAAAAACTCAAGTGGGGAAGAAAACGATGAAGATTGAAAGATGAAAGGAGGAATGCTTGAGGATCAAGCATGGTGTGAAATGCATGGTGTGAATTGCATGGTGTGAATTGCATGGTGTGAATTTCATGGTGTGAATTTCATGGTGTGAATTGCATGGTGTGAATTTCATGGTGTGAATTTCATGGTGTGAATTGCATGGCGTGAATTGCATGGTGTGAATTGCATGTTGTGAATTGCATGGTGTGAATTGCATGGTGTGAATTTCATGGTGTGAATTGCATGGTCTGAAATGCATGGTGTGAATTTCATAGTGTGAATAGCATGGTGTGAATTGCATGGGGTGAATTGCATGGCTTGAATGGCATTTTGCGTTAATTTCAGTGAGGCTGATCCCACAGTGTCGCTCTCAAGCTTAAGTCGTAAAATTATTTTTATATTCCTGAAAGGTTTTAGTACAAGTTTTGCAAATTTTTGCAAAGTTTTGCGAAGTTTTGCGAAGTTTTGCAAAGTTTTGCAATTTCGCAAAATGAAATCTTTGCCAATTTTTATGAATCAAAATGTTTTCAATATGTCACAAAAAAATCAATTATTTTTGAAGTTTTTTCAAGAATAATTAAAAGTGAATTGAGTGCTTCTCGGTGCAGGATTTTTGTTTTTCTTGGTTGGCAAAAACAAATCACCACCACCACCACCATCATCATCATCATCATCATCATCATCATCATCATCATCATCATCATCATCATCATCATCATCATCATCATCATCATCATCATCATCATCATCATCATCATCATCATCATCATCATCATCACCCCCACCATCACCATCACTACCCTCATTATCGAAAAAATGACAACTACCACCCATTCTAATACAATCACTAAAAAACCTTACGCTACTACAACAACTACAACAAAAACTACAACTACTACTACTACTGATACTACTACAACTACTACTACTACTACTACTACTACTACTACTACTACTACTACTACTACTACTACTACTACAACTACTGCTACTACTACTACTACTACTACTACTACTACTACTACTAATACTACTACTACTACTACTACTACTACTACTACTACTACTACTACTACTACTACTACTACTACTACTACTACTACTACTACTACTACTACTACTACAACAACACCCACCATTTGGATTTCGGAGATGTGACTGATGACGTTGATGTTCATGGTCACATTGATGTCCAATGGCTTCTCTGTGGAGGAGGAGTGGTGGAAGAGTGGTGGAGGAGTGGTGGAGGAGTGGTGGAGGAGTGGTGGAGAAGTGGTGGAAGAGTGGTGGAAGAGTGGTGGAGGAGTGGTGGAGGAGTGGTGGAGGAGTGATGGAGGAGTGGTAGAGGAGTGATGGAAGAGTGATAGAGAAGTGGTGAATTGTATTTTTCTGTAGTGCATTGTTTTGTATTGTATTATATTGTTTTGTTTTGTTTTGTATTATTTTGTATTGTACTGTATTGTTTGTATTCAATTTTATTGTATTGTTTTGTTTTGTTTTTCATTGTTTTGTTTTGTATTGTTTTGCATTGTACTGTATTTTATTTCTTTTTAATGTATTTTACTGTATTGTCTCCTATTGTTTTTTATTGTATTTTATTATGTTGTATTGTATACCATGGCGGCACTCGGCTGCAATAGAAGTTCAGTATGGAAACAATAAAAAAACTATTTAATTTTTTTTTAATTTTTCAATCTTCCAAACATCGGACATTCCGGAGTTTTTCAGAAAAATAAAAATGCAATTGAACGTCTAAAAAAACATTTAACAAGACATCAAAACCAACACACTTGCTTTCTTATTTTTTCATTTTTTTGATTATTTTTTTTTTTCACTTTCCAGTTTTTATTTTTTCTTTTTTCAGATTTTTCTCTAAAAATCTCTTCAGTTTTATGTGCGTCTATTTTCTAATCATTTTTTTTAATGTTCACTTCGCCGTATTTTCAGTTTTTCAGCATTTTTTTCTTATTTCCATATTTCCGTTATTTGTTTTTTTTTCCAAATAGTTTTTCTCATTTTTATTTTGCATACAATGGGTTCTGATTCATTTATTTTTCCACCAAGGTGCACAACTGACAGACACTGCTAATTAATTTTGTCTTATTACACACTACTCTCTCATCTTCCATACCTTTCACATAACTACAACTCTTTTTTTTTTCATTTTTTTTTCATTTTTATTTATTTCCATTTTTATTTTTATTTATTTTTTTTTTCTTTCTTTCTTTTTTTTTTTTAATTATATATTTTTTTATTTTTTTTATTTTTATTAATTATATTCTTTTTTTCAATTATTTATATTTTTCTTTTTTTCCACTTTTTTTCTTTTTTCTTTTTTATTAATGATATTCTTTTTTTCTCCTCCTTCTAATTTTTCATGTTCTGTTTTGTTTTCCTCCTCCCCATACCTCTTTTGCCATACTTCTTGCATGACAAGCTCACGCAAAAGAACATTATTTCAGAGTCTTTTTTTTTTACTTTCAAAACAAAAAATAAACTATTTTTTTTAATGTATATTCAATTGAAAGTTCCAAGGAAACTTACTTTTATTGATTTTCAGTGTCAGCAAAGTTAATCATTTATTTTTGCATAGTTGGCTTTCAAGTTAGGAAGAGGTATTGAATATTAATTTTTAAATAAATTTGAAATATCAGCTATTAAGTTCACTCGAAACTGTTCGCAATCAGAAACAAAATAAAAAAAACTACAACTCCGTTCATTTTTGAAAGATTTTCAACTCAGTCGAAGTGGACTGCTTCTGGACCCCATCGGCTCTGGAGCTGAAGTCAATGCTTTTGTGACGTGCTTTGGGATGGACCAACTTACTCAAGTCGCCTGTGAAAGATCCGTGGTTGAGCGAAGAAAGGGGTGAACTGAACTTCGTGGATGGGAAAGAAGGAAAGATTTATGGAGGAGGAAAAAAGGAAGGTTTGCTTTAATCTCTCCAAGCCATTTGACGCCTCATTTCTATTATTTGTTCTATGTTCTTTGTTTTAAGTTCTTTTTTAATGTTTTCTGTTTTATGTTCTTTGTTTTATGTTCTTTGTTTTATGTTCTTTTTTTATGTTTTTTTTTATATTCTTTGTTTTATGTTCTTTGTTTTATGTTATTTGTTTCATATTTTTTTTTATGCGCATTGTTTCATGTTCTTTGTTTTTCTACATTACTTTTTATCTTTTTTTATTTCTTTTGTATTCACAAAATAATATTTTCGACTATATATTGATTTTTACTATAGTGCTTCGGTTCATTTCCCTTTTTTATTTTTATTTTTATTTTTTTTCAAATTTCCGTGTGTTTTTTTCTCATCTTAAATTCCATTTTTTATCCACACGCAAGTTTTTCCCTATGTTTGACTCCCGTGTTTTTTTTGTAAACTTCCAATTTTTTTGAACAGTTTTTTTTAACATTTACTATTTCGTTTTGTTTGTTTTTTTTGCTGAAAACCTTCAAATGCTTGTTTGACAAACAGAAAAACTCTTTCACGCCGTTCTTGAAGGGTCTATGCTGTCGCTCAGCAGGCAATGTAGCTCTGTGTAGTTTTCCCGAGTACGCGTTTTGAAGAGGTTTTCATTTGGGTTTTTTTTTCTTGGATTAATTTTATTTGTTTTTCTTCAAATCTCATATCATTCATTTTTAAAACATTTTTTTTTCGATTCATTTTCTTCCGTTACTCCTCCACCATTCCTCTTCCACCATTCCTCCTCCACCATTCCTCCTCCACCATTCCTCTTCCACCATTCCTCCTCCACCATTCCTCCTCCACCATTCCTCCTCCACCATTCCTCCTCCACCATTCCTCCTCCACCATTTCTCTTCCACCATTCCTCCTCCACCATTCCTCTTCCACCATTCCTCTTCCACCATTCCTCCTCCATTCCTCCTCCATTCCTCCTTCATTCCTTCTCTACCATTCCTTCTCCATTCCTCCACCATTCCTCCACTATTCCTCCTCCATTCCTCCACCATTCCTCCACTATTCCTCCTCCATTCCTCCACCATTCCTCCACCATTCCTCCACTATTCCTCCTCCATTCCTCCACCATTCCTCCACTATTCCTCCTCCATTCCTCCACCATTCCTCCACTATTCCTTCTCCATTCCTCCACCATTCCTCCTCCATTCCTCCACCATTCCTCCTCCATTCCTCCTCCATTCCTCCACCATTCCTCCTCCATTCCTCCACCATTCCTCCACCATTCCTCCTCCATTCCTCCACCATTCGTCCTCCATTCCTCCTCCATTCCTCCACTATTCCTCCACCATTCCTCCACCATTCCTCCTCCATTCCTCCACCATTCCTCCACCATTCCTCCTCCATTCCTCCACCATTCGTCCTCCATTCCTCCTCCATTCCTCCACTATTCCTCCTCCATTCCTCCACCATTCCTCCTCCATTCCTCCACCATTCCTCCACTATTCCTCCTCCATTCCTCCACTATTCCTCCTCCATTCCTCCACCATTCCTCCTCCATTCCTCCTCCATTCCTCCACCATTTTTTCACCAAAATCACCCAATCAGCATTCCAGGCACTGAAAGGAAGCAAATTTGCATCACTTGTCGATTT
>OX387251.1:690000-710000 GCA_947562095.1 Branchellion lobata | reverse complement strand
CAAATACAATACAATGAAATACAACACAATAAAAAACAATTGTGTATAGTATAATACATAACAATACATTGAAACACAATAAAATACAAAACAATACATTGAAACACAATAAAATACAAAACGATATATTGGAAGACAATAATATACAAAACAATACATTGAAACACAATAAAATACAAGACGATACAATACAATTCAACACTGTACAACAGAATACAATTCAACACAATACAATACAAAACAACTCATACCAGCACTAAACAATACACCTGAGTGTACCATCAAAAAACCTCAGTCCGACGATGATGCGAGCCAATCAGGACTTTAAGCCCACGGAAATAGCACTAAAATTGTTTTTGTAATAAAAAACGCGCTACACAATTAAAGCCAAATGAGAGTTTTTCGTTGAAATTTAGATTGCTTTTGATTAGCTGTTTTGAAAGTCTTTCACGTAAAAAAATAAAAAATATTTTAAAAATTAATAAAATAATAATAATAATAATAATAATAATAATAATAATAATAATAATAATAATAATAATAATAATAATAATAATAATAATAATAATAATAATAATAATAATAATAATAATAATAATAATAATAATAATAATAATAATAGAAATAATAATAATAATAATAATAATAATAATAATAATAATAATAATAATAATAATAATAATAATAATAATAATAATAATAATAATAATAATAATAATAATAATAATAATAATAATAATAATAATAATAATAATAATAATAATAATAATAATAATAATAATAATAATAATAATAATAATAATAATAATAATAAAGTTCCGCCGTTTGAAGGCGTGTATGTGTGTGTGTCGCATTCGCAAGTGCCTTATGATTGAAAGGTCTGATTAATTCCTCACGTTAATTGGGTGAAATGGATTTTCGTGATAAGGGGGGTGGGGGGTAACTTGTGAGCCAAGGGTGGAATTTGTTAAAATATTCTGAGTTTATAATGGGTAGAATTAGTAAGTAAGTTATTAAGATTATATTGATTTTAATTTTGTATTCTGAATCCAATCTAGTCTAATCAATCCATTTATATAGCGCTGTATCCACACTGTTCAAAGGCGCTCTGCTACAAACTGTTTAAGCAACAATGTTTTAAGAGCTTCAAGAAATGAAAGTAAAGGAGTAATAGAGGTGAGATTGGGGGGAAGAGAGTTCCATAAAAGGGGCCCACAGTAGGAATGTGCAGATTTAGCATAAGTACTATTGGAAGGTATCCTAAAAAATGAGAATAAGTAGATCTCAGTCCCTTACAAGAAGGCAACTTAAAAAGGTCAACTAAGTAGTTAGGTGATGACTATTTTTGTATTTCAAACATGAGAGTGCAGATTTTGAAAACTGATCTTTTTAAGGGGAAGCCAGTGTAAAGAGATAAGGGTAGGACGAGAGAATTTATGAGTACAAGACGTAGCGTGATGATGGTGTAGCGTGGTCTCTGGGAGTCCATAGTATAAAGAGTTACAAAGGTCAACGCGGGACAAAATAAGCGAAGAAACTGGCAGTTTGAGGGTTGGATTGTCTAGAGCATGCTTCAGTTGCTTGATGCGGCAAGGATGAGGTAGGTTTAGCTACAGATTTTGTTTGTGGTATGAAAAAAGTGAGATGTCAAAGGTGAAACTTAAACTATAAATGGTGGAAGAAGGAGCGAGTGAATGGTTTGATGAAATATTAATTGAGGGAAGAGATTCAATAAGTCGAGAAGACTTGCTGAAGTGAATTGATCTTGTTTGAATAAAAATAATGTAAGGACATCCAATTAAGCATGATTAGTTTTGATTGGATTTCATCACATTATAGTATCACTCAGAGCTTTAAAACCACAAAATATGGCTGCTTCAGGGCCTCCTTGGAACGGCAAACAAAACAGTGTGTGCCTGATTTATGAGGTGTGAAAAAAATTATTCGAAAAATCGTTGAAATGTATGTATAAATTGAATAAGCTTATAAAAAATATATATAAATATATAAAAATAAATAAAAATGTATGAAAAAAAAAAAAAAAAAAAAAATATATATATATATATATATATATATATATATATATATATATATATATATATATATATATATATATATATGATCAAAACTCAAAATTCCTCCAAGCAGTTGGGCGTCTAGAGGCCTTGGTGAGCGATAAAAAGGCACTTTGGTTCTTTCATGTTGGCACTTTTCAAAAACCTCATTCGTAAACTAGTGTAAAAAACTGTGGTATCAGTGGGTATCAGTGGGTATCAGTGGTTATCAGTGGGTATCAGTGGATATCAGTGGGTATCAGTGGGTATCAGTGGGTATCAGTGGGTATCAGTGGGTATCAGTGGGTATCAGTGGGTATCAGTGGGTATCAGTGGGTATCAGTGGTTATCAGTGGGTATCAGTGGGTATCAGTGGGTATCAGTGGTTATCAGTGGGTATCAGTGGGTATCAGTGGGTATCAGTGGGTATCAGTGGGTATCAGTGGGTATCAGTGGGTATCAGTGGGTATCAGTGGGTATCAGTGGGTAAATTGTATAATTCGCGAATACTTTTTTTGTGAATAATTTGTAGACAATTGGCAATCATGAGGAATTTGTAAACAATTCGTCGATAACTCGCGCCTTTTACGACTGCAGACGTGCTACTTGCAAGACGCCTCCGCCATGATAACTGCTTGACAGACGCAGTATAACTTATCTTCTTTCTCCTCACCAACCAGCTCGTCTCTTCTCATCAGTATATTTCATCGCTGTTCCCCTCATCAACTCATCTTCTTCTCATCAGTACCTTGTCTTTTCACTTTTCCCAACCTTTTTCCTTCTCATCGCTCCCTCCATCACTTTCTTCTCTTCTCATTAACAACTTTTTTTCTTTTTTTTCTTTTTTTTTCATCTTTTTCTATTCTTTTTTTTACTTTTCATTTATCTTCTCACTTTATCTTTCCATTTTTTGATAAGCTTTCTTTAACAATTACAGCAAGCACTCATCTGCGGTCACATACGCCTCAAGTTTGATTCCACCTTCACTTGACCTTGTGAACTTATCACGTGCTTCTTCGCCTTCAAATCCAACCTCAAATTTTTATTTTTTAGCTATTTTTCAATATCCGACTAATAGAAGCTATCGTTGATGATGCATTTGAAGCATTGTAAAAGGAGCCAAAGTGAGACGTGGAAATGAGATCTATAAGAGAGTTGGTTGGAAGAACCTACGAGTTGAAGATTGCTTAAGAAGATGGAATTCTATAAGGGATTTTTAGTGGAAATCCAAACGCGTCTAACTCATGTACTTCATAGCACATCACGCAAACGAATGAAAAAATTGGAAAGATAAGGAATTAAAATGAAGTAGATACAAAAGGATGAAGAAACACTCGAAAGAGAGTCTCATAACTGGTTGTTTGTGAGTGTCAGAGGGCCAAATATGAAGAATTAATTAATTTTTACAAATCCCAGCTCAACACATGGAAAAAAAAAAAAGGTAAAGAAAAATAGAAAAAAAAAGGAAAAAAAAAGAAAATACAGAAGAAGAAAAAAAAAGAAAAAAAGAAGATAAAGCAGAAGAAGAAGAAGAAGATGATGATGATGAAGTTTGACTGCAAGTTGACCATTGTGAAAGTGGTCTTCAAGCAGGTGAGAAGGTTGTGACGTGAAGGATTCCTAAGGTGCACTTCTGTCTGATCACAGAGGTCTAGTGTTCTCTTACTCTAGTCAACTCAATGTTATTTGAGTATGGTAAGGTCAGTATCACCCAGGTATTGTACGTTGCACCATAAGATGGCTGTAGTACTCCCTCATTGCAGGATTCTATTTATAGCATTATATTTTTTCTTTTCTTCTTTCTTTTCTTTTTCTTCTCTCTTTTCTTTTTCTTCTTTCTTTTCTTTTCTTCTTTCTTTTCTTTTTCTTCTTTCTTTTCTTTTCTTCTTTCTTTTCTTCTTCTTCTTCCTTTTCATTTTTTTCAATCTTTTCAGGAGTCAATTATTTCTGAGATATTCCTTAGATTTTTTTGCATGCATTTTCTGCCTCTTTTTACGTATGTTTTCGTCCAGGCAACTTCCATCTAATCCAAAAACTTCTCTCATTCGCTGATCTGGCCGTATTTCGTCCCATTGTGATCCTCATTCAGACTCTATAGCAACTTCTCAATACAACTTGTCTGTTCATCTTATCAGTTTTTTCAATTCTCAAAACAACAACTTTAACTCCAAGAAACCCCTATCATGATCTGCGTGTATGTCCCATGTACCCTCGTGCAAGGAGAATGGTCGATTGAATGCCCTACAAACACGGGGACCTGGTCATCTTCGCCACCCATGCTCAGCATCCATCGCTTTGGATCCTTCGCACAACAACACCACAATTGTGTATCTGTTTCATCCGCCATCCCCTCAAATTTCACTCTCCTATGATCTTCTCATTCCATCCTTCGAAACATCTCACAAGTGTTAGCATAGGAACTGAGAACTGGAGGCCTCTTCTACCACCACCCAGCAACCTCACATCGCTGTGACGCCACTCTGTGCGTTTCGACTGGTTCATGTGTTGTGAAGCTAAATATAACTCACTGCATGCAAAACAGTTCAACCCCTGATGGGTGGTTGAAGAAGGCCTCTATTTTAAACATGATTGAAGGAACGAAAAAATAAATAAGAAAACAGAGATTATCTAATCCAATCAAATCATTTTTATTGTACTGATACACACCGCTCACAAGCGCTCTGCTAGTTAGTTGATTGGATGAACTTCGGTTTTTGAAAATCTCTTCCTGATTCGTGATCGAAATGAGAGCCGTGATGGAAGTTCACTCACGATGCAATGTTTTAATAAATCTGTTTTTGACCGAGTTTTTGACCGAGTTTGAAGAGAAACAGCTTAAAAGTGAAAATTTAAAAGTGAAAAGGTTTAAACAAGAAGTTTAAAAGTGAAAAAGTTTAAACAAAAAGTTTAAAAGTGAAAAAGTTTAAACAAGAAGTTTAAAGTGAAAGATTCAAAAGTGGCTTTCGACGGAGCAGCCACCACAAGCGGAACGTGCGTGTGTGTCGTGCGTCGGTCATAACAATGCACCTTTTTACGAAATTGTTTTGTAAAATTGGTTTGCAAGTGGTTTGTAAAATTGGTTTGCAAGTGGTTTGTAAAATTGGTTTGCAAGTGGTTTGTAAAATTGGTTTGCAAGTGGTTTGTAAAATTGGTTTGCAAGTGGTTTGCAAAATTGTTTTGTAAAATTGGTTTGCAAGTGGTTTGTAAAATTGGTTTGAAAAATTGGTTTGCAAGTGGTTTGTAAAATTGGTTTGAAAAATTGGTTGCAGATTATAGAAACCACTCGTGTGCAAATTATAGTTGTTATTAATAATTTATGTGGCCTCGAAATTCTACGGGGTTAATGCCACTATAATAATATTCGTGTTGTATCTTGTATATCACTGTTTTGATTTCACAAATTTTCGATCTTTTCAACATTTTGTAGAGCCAATTCATTTTATTTTTATGTTTTGTTTTGTTTTTTTCTGAAATGTTTTCAAAAAATTTTTGAAATTGCGTGTAAAATACAATTCCAACGTACATGCTGGTGAGGTGAAATAAATAAGAAAAAAAAGTTATTTTTATCAACTAATGAAGTCTTATATTTTTATTGAAAACATTTTTTTGTCAAAAATAAAAAAAGAATAAAGTAATAAAAATAATAAGTATAACCGATCACAAAATTTTTTTGTTTATTTTTATTTATTTTTCTTTCTATTTTTCAAATATTTCATTTTTCAACACATTTTTTTTCTTATTCAATTTTTTTATTAATTTTTTTTCATAAATAAAATCCATGTTTTTTTTAGAATTATTCATGCCTTTATTTATTTTTTTTGGCGTAATCTCTTTTTTTATTTTTTTTTTCAATTTTTTTTTTTCATCCATATTTTATTTTATCTTTTTTTTTTCTTTTTTTTTCTTTTTTTTTTTCTTTCTTTTGTTTGCAAATTTCATTTGGGGCATCCGTGTTGTCTTACAGTTGCCATGGGAACCCTTAACATTGCTTTTCTCACTACGAAACTTAATTTTGGTTTAAATTACTTAGCAAATTTTAGTGTTTTTGCTTAAAAAACTTAATTAAAAATTTGAAATTTCAATCTTTTCACTTTAAAAACTCAAATAAACTTTTGAAATTTCATCGTTTTCATTCGATAAACGTGAATTATTTATTACCATGGAAAAATATGAAATCTATGCATACCAAAGTATAAATATACATTTAAATACAATAATCTTTTGAAACTCATAAAAACATTTTTGAGGTGTTTTGTTATCACCAATTATCATTTTCACCAATTATTTTAATCAGTTTATCAACCAAAATCTACAAAAGTATTTTATATCAATTCAGTTAAACTTTTTTATTGAATTTTTTTTATTTTTATTTAATAAAATATAAAAAATTAAATCTTACCCTGATAATTTATATTATCAATCATATCTAGATTTCTATTTTTAGAATTTATTTATTTTTAGAATTTATTTATTTTTAGAATTTTTTATTTTTAGGATTTTTTATTCTCATAATATTTCATTCAACTAACTATAAATTTTAATATAAACTCAACAACTAATTCATCCAATCATCCCTCCATTCATCGAATCATCCCTTCATTCATCCAATCATCCCTCCATTCATCCAATCATCCCTTCATTCATCCAATCATCCCTCCATTCATTCAATCATCCCTTCATTCATTCAATCATCCCTCCATTCATCCAATCATCCCTCCATTCATCCAATCATCCCTTCATTCATCCAATCATCCCTCCATTCATTCAATCATCCCTTCATTCATCCAATCTTCCCTCCATTCATCCAATCATCCCTTCATTCATCGAATCATCCCTTCATTCATCCAATCATCACTTCATTCATCCAATCATCCCTCCATTCATTCAATCATCCCTCCATTCATCCAATCATCCCTTCATTCATCCACTCATCCCTCCATTCATCCACTCATCCCTTCATTCATTCAATCATCCCTCCATTCATCCAATCATCCCTTCAATCATTCAATCATCCCTCCATTCATTCAATCATCCCTCCATTCATTCAACCATCCCTCCATTCATTCAATCATCCCTCCATTCATTCAACCATCCCTCCATTCATCCAATCATCCCTTCATTCATTCAATCATCTCTTCATTCATCCAATCTTCCCTTCATTCATTCAATCATCCCTTCACTCATCCAATCATTCAACCATCCCTCCATTCATTCAATCATCATACCTTAAATAAACTCTTACCTATGAAATCATTGCTAAATCAATTTTCACTCGAACAAGAATCCATCAAATCAATCATTATCCTTATTTACTTCAAATAAAACAAATCCCAAAAGACTGCTTTCAGAATAGTGTTACAAAAGTTCAAGGGTGCAGCCGACCTGTTAGAGTTTCCGAAGGAGAGTTCGAGTAGAATGATGGCCACAAACCTCAGGGAGCCCGAGGCGTCCTTCCACAACCACCTGCTCCACATATGCAACATTTCCCTACTTAGTCTTCTATTTAGTCTGCTATTTGGTCTGCTAATTAGTCTGCTATTTAGTCTGCTATTTAGTCTGCTAATTAGTCTTCTATTTGTTTTGCTATTTAGTCTGCTAGTTAGTCTTCTATTTAGTCTGCTAATTAGTCTGATGTTTATTTTGCTACTTTATTTTGCTTATTCACTCTGTTATTTTGTTATAAAAAAATTCAATTAATTATTTTTATTTAAGTTCAGGTTGAAATTTTTTTTAAATATATTTTTTTTAAATTCGGATTTCTTGTTAATTTTTTAGATTTTTTTTTAACTTTAAATTTAATAAGGTTTTTGAAGCTTAAAATCTGATTTAATATTTCTTCGTTAAAGCCTGACTTTTGGTTCACTGTTCATTGTTTCAAGCTTAAAAGTAAATTACAAAATTTTATTTCAGGTTATAATTTCATTGGAGCTCAAAATCCCGTTTGAACCTATTTATAACAACTTTCAGTTCTTCCACTTTTAAATGTTCCAAGGAACAGCAAGGCTTTAAAGTAGGTACTTGTACTTAAAATGATGTATTTCTCGAATGAGGAGGCTTATGAAAGGTTTAAAAACATGTTTGCATCGGAGGCAACACCGCCGAAATGTAGCCGCCACTTACTGTCTGGTTCTATATATACCCCCCCACCGATGGAGAGAGAGGAGAGAGAGAGAAAGAGAGGGGGAAGAGAGAAAGAGAGGGGGAGGGAAAAAAGATAAATAAATAAAAACGAAAAATTAATTTTTAAAATAAGAAAGAGAAGAAAGAAGGTTGACCGAATTCAAGGGCTTCAGGGCATTATGAAGCATGGCGTTTGAAGGTTGAAATATATTTTTATAAATTTTAATTTTTAACCTATTTTTTTGTTACAGAGATTGACTGACACTCGTTCAAGGGATGCTTCTGAAGGCCTCGAAGGTGTCAGGAAAAATATGCAAAAAATAGTTTATACATAAAAAACTATTGTATGCATCGAAGTTGTATGCATCGAAGTTGTTTACATCGAAGTTGTATGCATCGAAGTTGTATGCATCGAAGTTGTATACATCGAAGTTGTATACATCGAAGTTGTATGCATCGAAGTTGTATACATCGAAGTTGTATGCATCGAAGTTGTATACATCGAAGTTGTATACATCGAAGTTGTATACATCGAAGTTGTATACATCGAAGTTGTATACATCGAAGTTGTATGCATCGAAGTTGTATACATCGAAGTTGTATACATCGAAGTTGTATGCATCGAAGTTGTATACATCGAAGTTGTATACATCGAAGTTGTATACATCGAAGTTGTATACATCGAAGTTGTATACATCGAAGTTGTATACATCGAAGTTGTATACATCGAAGTTGTATACATCGGAAGGTTGTAAACACTGAAAAGGTTGTATACATCGAGACAGAGAAACAATTTTCATACAAATAAATAAAATAATTATCAAAAAAACGCCTTTTTTTGTTTATTTTCATTGGATGTTCAATAACGGCAAAACACTACAAAGATCAGGCTATAAATCGTGTGTTTTGATACAAACCTTTTGGTGAACATTATATTTTCTGATTAAGTGATTAAAAATATTTAAAAATAATTTAAGAATTATTATAGTTCACTAAACATTTTCTAATAATAAAAAAAAATGAATGAATAATAAAAATATATTATCATTATTATTGGTATTTATTATTATTATTATTATGCAAATTAGTATTATTCCACTTATAATTATAATACTTATCATTATTTATATTATGATATATTATCACTTTTATTATTTATCATTATTTTTATTATTTTTATTATTAGTACTATTATTATTATTATTATTATTATTATTATTATTATTATTATTATTATTATTATTATTATTATTATTATTATTATTATTATTATTATTATTATTATTATTGTTATTGTTTATATTATCATTATTATTTGAGTGGTCAAGTGGTTGTGTTGGAGTGGTGGAGTGGTTGTGTTGGAGTGGTGGAGTGGTTGTGTTAGAGTGGTGGAGTGGTTGTGTTGGAGTGGTGGAGTGGTTGTGTTAGAGTGGTGGAGTGGTTGTGTTAGAGTGGTGGAGTGGTTGTGTCAGAGTGGTGGAGTGGTTGTGTTGGAGTGATGATTATGAAAAGTGTCGGTCGTAAAATAACATCAAGTGAATTAAGTGCGCGAGCATTTGTACAATAATTAAGACGGACGCTAAAAGGAAAATCAGTGCTGGGCGGTAAATAAGAATTTTGATTACTTTTGTGCTTTTAATCTTTTAATTATTTTTTTTACACTTTTTATATCTTGCAGTGACGGCCCAACTTGCTTTGAACTTTTGTTTATTTAAAATTATAATACTTATTAAGATTATTTCAAGATATTCACTTTTGTAAGAAATAAAATGAAATATTTATATTTTTGCATGAATGATTCATTAAATGCATGAATTGTCCAGTTGATACCTTGATAAAATATTTATTTTTGGAATATTTAATCCAATAAAATTTTTATTTAACGAATAACTCATCCAATGAAACAGTCATTCAAGTTTAATGGATCAAATGACTAATCACATCGCTGCATAAATCCGTTAGAATCGCGAAGATATTGACTGGGAACAGGGATGGGCGATCAATGCTGCCATGCACATCGGCTGCTGTCCACGCACACACACACATGCACCCTGGATGCCTTCCGGTGCATGTGGAAAACTCAAAATGAAAGTGGAAAGAATTTTGAAAGTCAAGCGAAAAGTGCAAAAGATATCGAAATTTAAAAAAAAAATGGAAAATTAATTTGAAGTCAAAGGATTTTTAATATTTCAGTTTAAAAAAAAGATTTTTTTAAATCAAGTAAAATGACAAAAATTTGAAAATGAGAAAAAAAAATAAATTGAAAGCATTAAAAGTTGAATAGAAGGAATTTTGAACTCAATAAGATGGGTATGGAAGGTGGGTATGAAGTGGAAGGATTAAACGTCTGCATGGTCAGGAAGCGCCTGAGATCGAGTAGAGATTAAAGAGGCTTTAAATTTAAAATTGAAGCGATTATAAAACTTTATTGGAAAAAGTCAAAAATTCAATGAACTGAACGTATATTTATATATATATATATATTCGTTTGAATATATTTTTTTCCTACATTCAGTTCTTAATTAATTAATCAATTCTTTTCATTCATTCATTCATTCATTCATTCATTCATTCATTCATTCATTCATTCATTCAATCCATCAATCATTCAATCATTCAACTATTTATGTTTATGGTAATACTTATTATTTTTATTTTCCAGATTTACTTTTTTTATTTACTTATTTTATTTATTTTAATTACTCATTTTATTATATTATAAACCATTCACAAGCATGTCTCACGGATCGATAAATATTTGAATCATTCCATCGTAAAGTTTTCCCATTTGGATTTTGAGAAACACGTGATATGAATGGCAGATTTCATATTTTTGCTACTGATGGTGATGGCGATGCAAAAGAAGAAGAAGAAGGAGAAGAAGAAGAAGAAGGAGAGGAAGAAGAAGAAGGAGAAGAGGAAGAAGAAGAAAAAGAAGAAGAAGAGGAAGAGGTAGAAGAGGAACTAGATTTTGGTGATATTGATGATGAAGAGGAAGAAGAAGAGGATGGGGATGGAGATCGTGATAAAGAACGGGATGAAGATGGAGAGGAGGAAGAAGAGGAAGAGGAGGAAGAAGGAGCTCTACTGCTGGAATAAATTCATTTGTGGAGATAAGCATTTATGTTCGAAATACTTTATGAGAATTTATGCTACTCCACAATAACAGTGGTAGAAGTAGTAGTGGAATTATTAGAAAAACAAATAAAACAATAATAAAATAATATTATCAATATTATCATTTATTTAATCAATAAATTAATTTTTAATGTAATCAAGATACCTCGGGTCGGGCTCTGACCCTGAAAGAAATTCATTATACAAGGTGAGAGGGGGTGAAGCAAAATTATCATCTAGAAATATTCTCCCTTGTAACTATCATTTGAAATACATTTAAAAACTTTCTCTACAAAACTTGTTAAAAAAGATAGAAATAAAAACAAATAAGGCAAAAGATTATATTAATTTAGTTCAATCAATAACTTTGCTTTTGTTTTTTTTCAATTCATTTTATTTAATTTTTTATTTACTTTATTTAATAATTTAAATATTTTATTTATATTTTCAATATATTTTATTTTATTTTTATTTTTTTATATTTTTACCTTCTGTATCAAGCTTAGTACTGAGAAGTTTTTCAATGTATTGCACCATCGCGTTGTTGGGTTCGTATTTCCTGACTTTTGATTTGAAATAAAAAATAAGATTTGAATAACTTTTTTAAAATTACTTTCAAGGTTTTTTTTCATCTGATTAATTTATTTCAGTTTTGGAAAAAAAATGTTAATCATATTTTCCGACTGACCCATTGGACAGAGTTCAAATGATTTTTCGTAGTTCTTATCCATTAAGGATTTCAACAGCTTTTAAAATAGTTTTGAAAATTTAATCATTTAATTAAAAAATATATTTCATGTAGAATTTTTAAAAAAATTCAAAACTTTTTACCTTTTTTTATGTTTTTTTAGCGAGATTGACCCCAAATGTATCAGATGAAGGATTAAGTTTTAAAGATGTTATTTTAATTAATACCTCCAAAACCAGGTCAATAGGCGCTTTAGCTTGAGCATAGTGTTGATCTCCGGACATTGAAAAATTGAAAACTTTCAGAGTAAAATGACAGAGTTTTTTTAAAAACAGAGATTTTTTCAAAGCTTCAAAAAATTGCCATGGCAACCTGAAAAATTATATTTATTAAACTCATTAAAGTTATAATTGAAAAAAGCAAAAAAAAACTTGATAATAAAGATAAATTTTGTAAAAGTATAATTAACAATTTTTTATTTTGTTTCTATGTTTTTGACTATATAACCAATGCACGTTTCACCGAGGATCATTTTCCTGGAGTGTTCCTTTTTCTGTTTTTCTTATCGAAAAGTACCCACTGTGATCAGAAATATATTTTACTTTTTTTCTTTTTTATTTACTTTTTAGTATGTTTTTCCGTTAAATACTTTTACGCTTCACTTGCCACGTACTTTCCTACAAATAAGCCGAATGACCAGACAATTTTCTGTTTTATTGACTTTTGTAGGAAACATTGAAAGTCATTTTGTGTATGGCCGTGGTTTTTTGTGACCAAAGCCAAAGAAAAATGAACAACATTTGTTTATTTATTGCTCACTGGTCTCAAATGATGTTTCACCGTGTTTCATCTGATTCAAATGGGATTACAGCATACCAAAACTGACGAGACCCAATTTTTTCTTCTCTTCTTTTTGTATTGTTGCAAAATTAATCTACTTATTAAATTTGTTTTACACTCTGAGTTTGTATTCCTTTTCAAAATTTTTGGAAAAAATGAAAACAACTTATATTTCAAAAATTTTTACAACGACTTACATGATTGACTCAATAACAAATTAAATAAATAATGTTTGGAGGAATGGTTAAAAACGTAATGATTATGAGATCCGGTGTGATAATACCATTTATAGGTGCAATTTTTGATATTAACAGTTCAAATGACGTCTCTCCAACTGTACTATCAAATGAAGTATGGAAAATATTTCCAGAACAAAAGGTGCAACAATGACTTGTACTGTCGACTGTCTATACATTTTCCTAAGTACAATGAGTGGAATAAGTGCAAAAATACTTGAGATGGCGGGTGCTTAAGAATTGAGATTAGATGCAGCTTCCAGAAATATAAAGTACTCCCCTGACTACGCCCACACCTGCAATGTGGAAAATAATTCAAAATTTGAATGTCACCTTGAAACTGGTGTCAGTGACGCTAGGATACTTTTCGTATGTGCACTTTATTGTAAAATTATCAAAACTACATCGTATGAGGCTTAAATTACTGTCAAAATCTATCGAATTTGAAACATGGTATAAAAATCTATTCAAAAGTGGATGGGTGATAATATCTGAAGAAAAGAGGATTGAAAATGAAAAAGTATGGCGTGGTCACCTTGAGGGTGTGGTCCCATGACCCTGTGCACAGGGCTGTTCCATCGGGGGATACCTTTAGGCAACTCACTCGGTTTTCATGGCCGTATAACATTAGTATGCGTGTTACCTGGAGCAAGAAAGGTCATGTTTGTGTGTATGTGTGTTTGTTTGTGTGTGTGTGTGTGTGTGTGTGTGTGTGTGTGTGTGTGTGTGTGTGTGTGTGTGTGTGTGTGTGTGTGTGTGTGTGTGTGGCGTTCAAAACGGAAGCTCTGTACGCTCATGAATGCAGTTCACTATATTCGAAGCAATTAAAGACTAATGTTTGTAATTGAACATTTCACGGGGGTTTCGAAAGAGATAACTAAATCATCAACTTGAAATTTAATTTGAAAATGCAAAAAAAAAAATACAAAATGAATAGTAGTTGAAACCGCAAAGCATATAAAAGATCAAATATGATGTGAAAAAATAAATATTTAAAAAATATATAATAAAAATATATATATAATTATAATAAAAAAACAAAAATGAATATAATAAAAAATTGAAATGAATATAAAAAGAAATTTAAAAAAAATTCAAAAGTATAAAGCAAGTGAGAGTTGGCGAATGAGGCGAACCTTGAGGATATCCCATGCGTTGACGACGTAGTCGTTGTAGCCGCCAAAGAGGAGGCGGCCTGAGAGGGAGAAGTCAACGCAGTTGCAGCCGAAGATAATGCTGTCCTTGCGGTACTTGCACACCTCCCTGTCGGCCCGCAAGTCAAAAAGGCGACACTGTGTCCGTGTGTGTGTGTGTGTGTGCCCACGCATGTGTGACAAATGGTATATTTCTATATAGAAACAATATTATTTATTTATACAAGCACCACCGTCGGCAACAGTAACAACAGCATCACTGGCACAATGGCGACAAGAACATACAAATCATCCCCATAACAATCACCAGCCTCACACCATACCACCACAAACAATAACCAATTTCCCACAACAATCACCAGCCACCATAAAATCTCACCACACCACCGATTCCAACGAAGACTACCTTCAACCACCTCACCACCAACCACCTCACTACCATCAACCACCTCACCACCATCAACCACCTCACCATCTTCAACCACACCGCCAACAACAACCTCACCACTATCAACAACCTCACCACCATCAACCACACCACCAACAACCACCACAAAGTGCCACCAACAGTGGCGTCGTCGGAGCCGGTGGCAATAGCGTCTCCACTGGGATGGAAGCGCACGCTGTTGATGTCCGATTCATGGCCCTCGAACGACTGAACCGACCGACCAGTTCTCATGTCCCACACCATTAGCACCTTGTCGCAACTCTGGTGGTGCGACCATCAGTTCTTCGCGTGTGTTTTTATTTATGTTTTTTTCTGATTTTTCATGTGTGTGTGTAGGCGAATTTTTATAAGTGTTTTTATTTCGCGTGTGCTTTAAAAAATTTTTTTGTTATATTTATTTGAATTAAGCGTTAGGTGAACTTACTTTTGCAAACTCTTCAAATTCTTTATGTTGTTTTTCATAACTAAACCAAAAAAAAAATGAAAAAAGAAAACTGAGCAACCCCAGAGGCGAAGGTATTTCCGGACTCGCAGGGAGACACGTCAATGCTCATGACGTCACCACTGTGGCCCAGAAAACTCTGCATCAGTTGGCCACTCTCCACATCCCACAGGCCACACGAAGAGTCGCCACTGCCAGTCAAAATCTGTCGAGAAAAGATTTGGAGGGAATCGATCAAAATGGACTTGTAGGTTTTGGTGGGTAGGTTTCGGATGGGGGTGGAAGAGGATTGATGTGGGTT
The DNA here is from genome assembly GCA_947562095.1 of Branchellion lobata. Classification (NCBI taxonomy): domain Eukaryota; kingdom Metazoa; phylum Annelida; class Clitellata; order Hirudinida; family Piscicolidae; genus Branchellion; species Branchellion lobata. Next base: position 694,600 of record OX387251.1, on the reverse strand, counting down.
GAAGATGCTCCAGAAGTGGATGGTGATGGAGGTGGTGGATGTTTATGGAACGCTCTGATTAATGAATTTTGATTGTAACAATAGATGAGTAAATCGTTCTGAAGCAGAAAACTTTACAAAAACAAAGAGAATTTCTAGAACGAAAATTTGAAAAACAACAAAAACAAAAAATTTTTGAAAACAAAAAGTTCCCAAAAACAAGAAAAACTCAGCAAACTTGTTGGTCAGAGTTGGAGAACTTGCAGCAGGAGAGGTAGCCAGTGTGGGTAGCAATGACATGCTTCTTGGAGGCTGGGTCGTGCTCCAGACTCAGAGGGTACACTGTGCACTTGTTGTCCAAGCCCCTGTGTGGTGGTGAGTGTTGTTGTTGTGGTGGTGGGTGTTGTAGTGGTGGTGGTGAGTGTTGTTGTTGTGGTGGTGGGTGTTGTAGTGGTGGTGGTGAGTGTTGTTGTTGTGGTGGTGGGTGTTGCTTGTTGTTGTGGTGGTGGTGGGTGTTGTAGTGGTGGTGGGGGTTGTTGTTGTGGTGGTGGTGGGTGTTGTTATGGTAGTGGGTGTTGTTGTTGTGGTGGTGGTGGATGTTTGTTGTTGTTGTTGTTGTGTGGTGGTGTGTTTGTTGTTGTTGTGGTGGTGGGTGATTGTTGTTGTTAGGTGGTGGTGGTGGGTGTTTGTTTGTTGTTGTTAAGAGTGGCCTCAGAGTTCTACGGAGTTAATGCCAAGGTAATATTATTCATATTTGTATTGTATTGTATGTGTGGCGTTTATGGTGTGTGCTGTTTTTATTTATGGTTGTTATATGGTTTTGTATTGAGTGTTGGTTGTTATGTCTTTAAAAACAAACTTTGGAATAAGTTTAATGATCAATTATAGACAGTGAAAAGGAAAGTAACAATGACGAACCCACAAGCGACAACGGAGCCTGAAGGTCCATATGCACAAGCCATCACCCAAGTGGTTGGCATTGTTATAGCATGCTCCTGCAACCACAAATCAAAATAACAAGTTATTGGTTGGTATCATTTATATTATTATCAATACTAGTTTATTTAGTTTTTGAACTTATGATCACCAGTATTTTTATTAATAGCCATAATACTTAAAATCCAACAACCTTATTGGTTGTGAATGCGTCCCACACCAACATCTTGCCATCCTGTGAGGAGCTGACCACATGCCTCTTATCCAGGCACCAGTCCATGCACAACACCTTCCCATGGTGTCCTTTCAAGCACCTCCTTGGCTTCATGGTGAAATTCACTAATGGATCTAATTTTTCGGTCACTGTAGAAACTGCATTTTGTGGGTGATTGTCAATTTTGAATTTAAATTGGTTCAATTATTTTTTGCATTGAAATCTATAAACGCACCAGTTACGAAAAAGTCTGTTAATGGATAATTTGGATAAATAAAGTGGAAAAAAACATGCAGGGAGTAATTACATTCAACATCACAGAGCTTTGCCCGTTCTTCCTCCAATTTTGCTTTCAGTTGTTCTGCTTCAAGGGTCAATGCTTCTATAGTTTCTTGGTGTTGATTACACTGTCTGGATGACTCGGATTGTTGGTTTGAGTCCTGCCTTGGGTCTACTTCGGCACTAGCCATTTTGTTTTTTACCATTATAATGATAGGCACGACTCATGAAGCCTCCGCCGATGCTTTTGTAAACAAAATAATAATTTTAATTTTGTTTTTTATTTGAAACTTTGAATTATAAAACTTTTTGTAACAATTTTATTTTATTTTGACTCAATTAAATTTTTTTTCAAAGTGAAAAAAAAAGTTAAATTTAATAAATTATTAAAACCAAACTTAACTCTAAAATAGTATTTGCCGTTCAAGAGATCGGTTATTATTATTTTTTTAACATTATATCATGGAAGAAAGTTATAACGATGAAATTGTATTACAAACAAGCGAAGAAGAAAGTATTGGAAGACAGAATATAGGAAAATATTCATGGACAGATATAACAGAAGAGTTTAAATCGGCATGTTCTGAGCTCAAACTTGGAGAGTTGTTGCATGATTCAAAGTTTGTTTTAATCATATAAAAGCAAAATTGTTATTAAATTTTGAATTTGTATCAAGAATCAACTCAATCTTTCTGTAAAGGTTTAGTTTGATTGAGGGCATGTCAGCAATAGAGATGATGGACCCCAAGATGGATGCTGGAATGACGTACAACACTAAGAAGGACAAAGTCAAGTCATTTGAGCAGGCTCTCGAGGTTGCATCATAACGATATAAGCTTTTATGTCTGACACACAGGATCTGTAATATTGTATTACAATTAAAACCATTTTTTTCTATTTTGAATCATTTTATCAAAAATTGAAAAAATAAAGTTTCAAAGTCTTGAAGCTGTGATTGAAAATTCGACTGAATAGAGAGACTTCAAAATCTGTTCAGGGTTTAAGCTCCTATATTCATATATGATTTGTATCGTTCTGTATTCCAAGTTTACTTTTGTTTTTATGTTCAAACAATCTATTATTCAAAATGTTTGCTCTGAGCTGTATTATACTTAAATGCATTATAGTAGGTTTTTAGTATTTCAATGCATTGTATCATAGCTTATCTTGTATGTATAGTTTATAAACCTTCCATACAAATTTAATATAAAATATATATTATATATAATATATATAATATATATATATATATTTATATATATATATTAATATATAATATATTATATATTAATATAAAATAATAAAAGTTTTATTATTTATATTATTTTTGGTGTTATTGCTATTGTTATTATTAGTACTATTATTTTTTTATTACTATCACTATTATTATTATTTTTATTTTTTTTCATTTTTATTATTATTATTATTATTATTATTATTATTCTTTATATAATAATAATAATTATTATTAGTATTGTTATTATTATTATTATTATTATTATTATTATTATTATTATTATTATTATTATTATTATTATTATTATTATTATTATTATTATTATTATTATCATTATTATTTTTTTTTTAATTTTTGTCACTATTATTATTATTATTGTTATTATTATTATTATTATTATTATTATTATTATTATTATTATTATTATTATTATTATTATTATTATTATTATTATTATTATTATTATTATTATTATTATTATTATTATTATTATTATTATCATTATTATCAATGTTATTATTATCATTCATTTGTCTTTGAAAGGAGGGTTATTTGAAGAGTGAGGGCTTCACGGCGGAGGAACTTATCGGCATCATTGATGACTCATATGCCTGTTTCGTAAGTTCACTTTTTAAATCTTTCAAAACTAAAAGTGGACTTTTTCATTTGAAGCTCATGAAAGTGCATTCAATTTGTGAGATTTTATGCATTTGCGATAGTTGTATAATTTCTTTACTCTTTGCTACCACTGCTTCTTGTAGTACACTGCTTCTTGTAGTACACTGCTTCTTGTAGTACACTGCCTCTTGTAGTACACTGCCTCTTGTAGTACACTGCTTCTTGTAGTACACTGCTTCTTGTAGTACACTGCCTCTTGTAGTACACTGCTTCTTGTAGTACACTGCCTCTTGTAGTACACTGCCTCTTGTAGTACACTGCCTCTTGTAGTACACTGCCTCTTGTAGTACACTGCTTCTTGTAGTACACTGCCTCTTGTAGTACACTGCCTCTTGTAGTACACTGCTTCTTGTAGTACACTGCCTCTTGTAGTACACTGCCTCTTGTAGTACACTGCTTCTTGTAGTACACTGCCTCTTGTAGTACACTGCTTCTTGTAGTACACTGCTTCTTGTAGTACACTGCCTCTTGTAGTACACTGCTTCTTGTAGTACACTGCCTCTTGTAGTACACTGCCTCTTGTAGTACACTGCCTCTTGTAGTACACTGCCTCTTGTAGTACACTGCTTCTTGTAGTACACTGCCTCTTGTAGTACACTGCTTCTTGTAGTACACTGCCTCTTGTAGTACACTGCCTCTTGTAGTACACTGCTTCTTGTAGTACACTGCCTCTTGTAGTACACTGCTTCTTGTAGTACACTGCTTCTTGTAGTACACTGCCTCTTGTAGTACACTGCTTCTTGTAGTACACTGCCTCTTGTAGTACACTGCCTCTTGTAGTACACTGCCTCTTGTAGTACACTGCCTCTTGTAGTACACTGCCTCTTGTAGTACACTGCCTCTTGTAGTACACTGCTTCTTGTAGTACACTGCTTCTTGTAGTACACTGCCTCTTGTAGTACACTGCCTCTTGTAGTACACTGCTTCTTGTAGTACACTGCCTCTTGTAGTACACTGCTTCTTGTAGTACACTGCCTCTTGTAGTACACTGTTTCTTATAGTAGTTACATTATACAGCATCACCACCACCTCGTCACCATCATCTTTTCATCATCTGACCTTCACTATCACAAGTATCTCACCTTTCCTACCACCATTACAAACACCTTCTCACTACCGTATCCAAACACCACACTACCCTCTCTTATTCCCATTACCACATTTACTAGCAACACCATTCCACCTCCACACTCACCCCCCCCCCCCCTGTAACGTCACCACAGATGAGTTGGTTGGAGGGTCATTCGTTGGCACAGACTGTCTTCATCAACTTGTAC
>OX387251.1:672500-687500 GCA_947562095.1 Branchellion lobata | reverse complement strand
CACCATAGCAACCACAACATCATCGTTGAAACCACAATAGACACCATATAAGCCACCATACCACCATAGAAACCACCATAGACACCATTCCATATAGAAACCACCATAGACATCATAATAACCACCATAGACAGAGCAGTCACCGGCGAATGAGGTTCTGTTGACTAGGATCAAGTTCACTCGGAGTCTCTTGTTCCTCCTTTGCGCCCTCCCCAACGACAAGGTTCTTCGTCCACTCGTTTTTATCTTTTTTTTTTTTCACTTTTCTAATTCCGTATTTTGAATAATTTTTCGGTTTTCCAAGCAATTAGCTTGTATAAATTTTTGAGTTTTTGAAAGCAAAACTAACAAAAGAAACAGCTCCAAACTTTTTGATTTATAAATAATTTCATTTTATTTTTCAATTTAATAAAATCATCGCCCATCCCTACTTCTCGTAGGTGGGAGATCTGGTTCCGATGATAGAGAAGCACACAAAGACACTGTTGGAGGTACAGGCAAGCATCACCAACCAAACACCCAAGCAGACGTGTGTGGATGGCGAAGAAGGCGAAAGAACATTCTCCATGGGTTTCTATCCGTCAATCAATCAACGCCTCCTTCCGCCAACCTTTCCCCGCTGCGTGTCAATCATGTCCACAAGCCACGCCTACCAGGCTATTTATAGCCTTGTCTATCGTTTGAAGCATATCCTAAAAGTGGTCGAGTTGAAAAATTTTCAAGACATTTTCGTAAGTTTTTGTGGAAGTTAATGAAAGTATAGAATTTGAGTGAGTGAAGGAATGAATGTATTAATGAATGAATGAATGATTAAAAAAATGGATTAATGAATGGAGGGATGGATCAATGAATGAATGAATGATTAAAAGGATGGATTAATGAATGGAGGGATGGATCAATGAATGAATGAATGATTAAAAGGATGGATTAATGAATGGAGGGATGGATCAATGAATGAAGGGATGGAAGGATGGATTAATGAATGAAGGGATGGAAGGATGGATTAATGAATGAAGGGATGAAGGATGGATTAATGAATGGAGGGATGAAGGATGGATTAATGAATGGAGGGATGGAAGGATGGATTAATGAATGAAGGGATGGAAGGATGGATTAATGAATGAAGGGATGGAAGGATGGATTAATGAATGAAGGGATGGATTAATGATTGGAGGGATGAATTATTAAAGATATAAATAAAAGAGTGACTTGATGAACGAATAAATGAATTAATGCATGAGTGAATTAATGCATGAGTGAATTAATGCATGAGTGAATTAATAGCTTCAATAGTTCATTGACAGATGACTGAATGAGCAAATGAATGAATCAAATAGATGGGTGAATGAACGATTCACTTTTCGGATAACTGACTACCTAATGAGTGACAACCTTTTAATTAAATCAATTTTCAGCTTATTGATTTAATTGTCAGGAGTTCTGTTCCTCCTTCAGTAAATCCAATCCCTGTCTTCTCTCGAGGTCCATCCTGCAGGTGGTGTGCCTCAATTTAATGGCATTTTCACTTTTTTGTTACTATTCTACATTATTTATTCAATTTTTTTTTCTTTCTTTTTTATGCTTTTTATTCTATAAATACTTTTTCCAGTATTCTTTTTTCAAATATTGCAAAGAACATCACAATCGCCATCATCATCATCATCATCATCATCATCATCATCATCATCATCATCATCATCATCATCATCATCATTGTCATCCTCATCATCATCATTGTCATCATCATCATCACCATCATCATCATCTTCACTTCCAGTTGTTGATCTTCCCACTCAACAAGAGGGTCTTCGGCAGGGAATCACTGTTGGAGGTGGTCAAGGAGTCCATCCGCTCCTTCTCCGCGCCCTCCGTCCTCCTCCACAGGTCTGTGTCTTTGTCTTTGTTGGTCTGTGTCATTGTCCTTGTGTTTATGTGTTTTTGTGTTTTGTGTTTGTGTGTGTGTGTGTGTTTGTGTGTGTGTGTGTGTGTGTGTGTGTGTGTGTTTGTGTGTGTGTGTGTGTGTGTGTGTGTGTGTGTCTGTGTGTGTGGGGTTATTTTTCTTTTTGAGTGTGTACGCTCTTACACATTCTTCACAGCTCTACACTATCCCATTTCAAATCCACCCATCCCATCCCATCCTACATTTGATAGCACTCGATCAGTTCACCAAGACTACAGAACCCACCTCATCCCACTCAAACCACCCACTCAAACCACCCACATTATCACCACCTTATCACCACAGCAGCCAACACATCATCACCACAGCAGCCACCACATCATCACTACATCACCACAGCAGCCACCACATCATCACATCATCACCACAGCAGCCACCACATCATCACCACAGCAGCCACAGGAGCCACATCTCTAACAACGTGCAGGCCAGGGACTGCACTGAAGCCTTTGTGTACCGCAGTATCCACTTCCTGCTCTTCGTCATCCAAACCACAGGCCACAACAGGGCACGCCAGAGAGACCGCTGGGCCAAGCTTCTTGAAGAGTTCAAGGCGCTGCAAGGAGAGGTTTGTGGGGGAGGGAAGGGGGGTGGTTGTTGGATTTGAGTGGTTGTTAAGGGTGGTTGGTTTTTTGGGGGGGGTTTTGAGAGCTGTGAATTGTTGTGTGAGCTTGGATTGTGGAGTGGAGGAGAGGGGGGTGGTTGAGAAATGAAACAGATGAAGGGACGGATTTGTTGTTTATGTTGGTTATGGGAGAGGAGAGATGGAGGCGGTTGAAGGATTAATTTTGTGTTTGGGACAACAAGGCTGGTGAAGGTGGCCATGAACAATAGTTCCTGCCTCAAGCAGCTCACACAACACCTCCTCTGCAGGCTGAGAAGCTCGACTCATTCCTGCACTCCCTCAACCTCAAGGTCCTCCAACCCATGCACCTTCCACCACTCATTCATCCACTTTCTTTTTATTCTTTTTATTTTTATTTTTTTCTTTCATTTATTCACTCTTTTTTTCATTTGTTTGTTTTTTCAAAATTATCCATTCATTCATCCATTCAATCCTAACCATTCATTCATCCATTTAATCCTAACCATTCATTCATCCATTCAATCCTAACCATTCATTCATCCATTTCAATCCTAACCATTCATTCATCCATTCAATCCTAACCATTCATTCATCCATTCAATCCTAACCATTCATTCATCCATTCAATCCTATCCATTCATTCATTCATTCAATCCTAACCATTCATTCATCCATTCAATCCTAACCATTCATTCATCCATTCAATCCTATCCATTCATTCATCCATTCAATCCTAACCATTCATTCATCCATTCAATCCTAACCATTCATTCATCCATTCAATCCTATCCATTCATTCATCCATTCAATCCTAACCATTCATTCATCCATTCAATCCTAACCATTCATTCATCCATTTCAATCCTAACCATTCATTCATCCATTCAATCCTAACCATTCATTCATCCATTCAATCCTAACCATTCATTCATTCATTCGTTCTTTCACATCCTTCCTTCACTCATTCTCCTCCTTCCCCACCCATCTCCCCACCCACTTCCGTCATTAGATCGACCCATCCAGCAAGTTAACAGTCAACTTCACCACGTGGGTCTTCCACTGGAGCCTCCGTACCATGCTCCTCTTCCTCCTCTCGGGCCTCGAGCTTGAGTTGTATGCTGAACACGAATACACCTACATTTTCTGGTCAGTCGTCAATCTTTCGAAGTTTTTATTTTGGTTTTTCAAATCTTTTTATTTCAGTTTTTTATTTTGAGTTTTTTTTAGTTCAGTTTATCAATTTTTGTTTTCAAGTTTAGTTTTGATTTCAATTTTTCTCATTTAATTTTGACTTCAATTTTCTTTTTTTAGTTTTGATTTCAACTTTTATCTTTTTTTTTATTTTGAATTTGAATTTGAATCTCAGTTTTCCAATATTTCCAAGTTTTATTTTGGATTTTTGTATTTAATTTTTCGTTTTTTCATGCGTTTTTCTCCAAGTCGCCTACAAAAACAACCACCATCACTACAACCCCAAAACAAAACACAACCATCACACCACCAATAAAACGAAAACAATCACCAAAAACACCACCACAACAACACCACAACAACAACACCACCACAACAACAACACCACAACAACAACAACACCATCACAACAATAACACCACCACAACAACAACAACACCACCACAACAACACCACCACAACAACACCACCACAACAACAACACCACAACAACAACAACACCATCACAACAATAACACCACCACCACCTCAGGTACTTGAGTGAGGGCCTGTACAGTTGGATGTCCAACACCTTGGACAAGGCTGAATCTTTCCTGCATGACGCTGAAGTGTGGAAGGATGCCAATGCAGGTTGCTGTTGCTGTTGTTTTTATTGTTGTTGTTGTTACTACTGTTGTTGTTGCTTTCGTTTTTACTGTTGTTTGGCTGTTGTTTTTGTTATTTTTCAAGGCAAGCAACTGAAGCACCAATGAGTAATTGAATGAATGCTTACATGCATCGATAGATGAATGCATGCATGCATGCGTAGGTGGACGAATAGGCAAAAAAAAGGATGAATTTCATCATCATCGTCATCATCATAATCATCATCATCATCATCATCATCATCATCATCATCATCATCATCATCATCATCATCATCATCATCATCATCATCATCATCATCATCATCATCATCATCTTCATCACCACCACCACCAGCACGCCATTCGAAGAGGAACAAAAGGTGCAGCAAGCGCAGGTCGAGACAGCACAGCAACGAACTCATCTTTCACCAGGCTCTCTACCACCTCACCGGAGGCTACTACAAGGTGCTGCTGTGCGGTGGTGGTGCTGTGGGGCGCTATGGTGGGATTCTGAACTTACACATACACACACACATACACACACACACACACACACACACACACACACACACACACACACACACACACACACACTCACACACACACACACACACACACACACACACACACACATACACACACACACACACACACACACACACACACACAGGCAATAATTGGCCTCGGCCTTGAGAACAAGTTACACGTGCCAAAGTTCGACTTTGACCTCGAAGAGGTGAGGTACAACAGACGTTTCGGGCCCTTCTCCTCCGTCCCCAGTCCACCCCAACTCTCCTACACCTGCTTCAAAGTGGGGCAGGGGTGTGGTTGGGAGGTTTTGAGGGTCTGATGGTGTGATTGTAGAGTTGTTTGGGTTTGGTGAGAGGGGGAGTTGGCTGGGAATGGTGATGATTGTGGTGGTGATGCTGATGGAGATACTGATCGGACCATCCCTTCTCAAAACCACTTTTTCCAAGTTATGGCTTTGATTATAGTTGCGTTCTGCCGCGAAGAGCTTCAAGGCTTTTCTAACTCCCTCTAAATCATTCACTAAAGTATCCTCACCACACCATCTACAACTCCACACACCATACCACCCACCACACCATTCATCCATCACCCACTACACCACACTATAGCCCACCCATCCACCACATCACGATCCACAGAAGAACACAGACGTGGCCTCAGTGGAGCCTCCCATCAAGGCAGAAGACCTCTTCATCTCCGCCGCCTACTCCTTCAACCAGGCCAAGACCCTTCTCGAGACCATCACTAAGCCCAATGAAGAGGTTTGTGTGTGTGTGTTTATTTGTGTCTGGGTGTGTGTGTGTGTGTGTGTGTGTGTGTGTGTGTTTGTTTATGTCTGGGTGTGTGTGTGTGTGTGTTTATTTGTGTCTGGGTGTGTGTGTGTGTGTGTGTTTGTTTGTGTCTGGGTGTGTGTGTGTGTGTGTGTGTGTTATGTTGTTTGATTTAATTTCTTAAACTCCTTCACTACTGTGTTTTTAACATTCTTTTTAGGTTTTTTTTAAATAGTCTTCATTAGATCAAGTCCAGACATACGCTGGAAATGGTACAGAACACGAAATATGAAATTAATAACGTAAAGCAAGACGTTCAACGTGTCCCGTTCAATCACTTTCCAATAACTCAAAACACTTTCAAATGAGCGCTAAAAAATTAATTCTTCGCCTCAAGGTGGCTGCCATATTGAAGGTGGCCAGAACGAACATGGTGGTGATCAGGATCCTCCAAAACGCGGACACCAAGTATTCCAAGGTAAGAGGATGCCCCCACACGACGTCACATAAGCTTTTTACATCATTACCACTAACGACGCCACCACCACGCCACTACACCAACGACACCACCACGCCATCACATTCGACACCACCACGCCACTACACCAACGACACCACCACGCCATCACATTCGACACCACCACGCCGCCACATTCCACACCACCACGCCACCACATTCCACACCACCACGCCACCACATTCCACACCACCACGCCGCCACATTCCACACCACCACGCCACCACATTCCACACCACCACGCCGCCACATTCCACACCACCACACTTTCAGATCAAACCAGAGTTCAGTTTTGAAATGAACAAATTTTTCCCCACCATCAAGCTACCAGCCAGCTAGGCGCTCCAGACATCTAGTTTCGTGTACCTTGACGGGTAACAAAGCCAGTCTCTGCCACATAGTCTCGTATTTATGAATAAACCTTCCAGTCCATCGCTCCTTTCTACACTGATTCCTCACTTGTATTGTTTTATAATTCGAAGGCGCCAGTCACTTTCAATACCTTGTAATTCAATTTATAATTAAAAATATTTAAATTCATATTTTAATATTTTCAATCAATAATAAAAATAACTCGAAATCGATTTTAACTAACAATTTTTAACAACAGATCAACGAAAAGTTGATCAGTGAAATTGACGCAATAATTTATTTATTGACTGGGCCTATAGACACAACAAACACAATTGAAGTAAAAAAACCATTATCAAAACTGGTAATCAGTTATCTAGCCTTGAATGCGGGCTAGATGCGAGTAGCTAGTATTGTGAATTTATGAAATATTTTAAATTTAGAGGGAAAAACTTGAAAATTCTCCTATGGTGTATGGTAGTTAGATCTCTTGTGTGTAGTTTCAATGCCTGGCTTTCAAGGGCAGACCCATCTTTTCAAACTCCTGGTAACACAATATATTAAATATTATACGCTATAAAATGGATGCTCTTGAACAGAATATAAGCGGCACCAGACGTATTGTTGATTGGATTACGTTGAATAAATGGAAAAGTTAATGGGAAGAATCAACGAAGAATAGAAAAATTAATTCAGGACACAATTCTTGTTACATTCGTGATTTTAAAAAAACTTCAATTGAAAGAAGGTAAACCCTCCCTCTCAAACTACTGGTGATATATATATAAAATTTAATACATAAAGGACCAAAAATATATAAATAATGCGATATATCCTATTTATTTTTGTGATTTTTAAGTTAAAATTTAAAATTTAATCTCTAAGAAATGCTAAAAAGCCAGCAACGAAGCAACCGATTAGATTAGATTAAATCTAATTTTTAATTTAAAAATCAATTTAAAAATGCACGCGTCTATGAACTCAAGCACAAGCATATAATCAACGAGGTGATTTGCAAAATGATGACACACAAAAAATCGCTTAATTCTTTGCTACTAAAACTAATTGTAGAAAAGATCGGCAGAAACAAAAACTTAAAGGCAACAGTAAAACCACCAGCAACAGTGAACAAGATGAAACATTAGCTGGTCTCCCTCAGCGAACTTTTGCGCCTTTCAGTCAGCAACGGCGCATGTGAGAACTATCTTCAGGCGCTTGAGGTGAAACAGAACAAAAGAACCAAACAACAGCAGTTAAAAAACCACCCTAAGCGCAACGAAGCCACCACTCACCGACACCATGGTGTATCCGAGCTTGGCTGGCGACATGGTGACTTCCACACCTGCCTCTGTGAGTGCCTCAATCTTCTCCTGGGCGCCTCCTTTGCCGCCTGCAATGATGGCACCTGCGTGACCCATTCTCCTCCCGGGAGGAGCACTGAGGCCTGCAATGAAGGCCACCACTGGCTTCCTCTTGGTTCCCTGTGGTGGGTGAGGTTGGCTTATTTGGAGGGGGGTTGGTGGGGTGGGGGTTGGCTTGTTTGGGGGGGTGGGGAAGAGGAGTTGGTGTTGTGGTGGCTGAAGCGCTTTTTATAGTCTTTATTGAATAAAGTCCACACAAGTGTCGAGAATGGGTGGTGGAAATTGTTTGATGGAGAGTGATTTTTGTTTTTTTTGTTTGTTTGGTGGTGGTTGTGGTGGTTTTGGAGGCGGTGGTGTTAATGCTGTGAAGTGTAGCATAGCAGAGTGTAGCGTACAGCATAATTCTTTGTGATGGTGATAGTTTCTGTATTGCTTCTCAAACCTCAGCTGATGATAATGTGTGAATTTTAAAATGAAATTCATAAAATATAGAATGGTAATTTTCCAAAGGGAGTGGCAAAGAAAGTGGCAAAGAAGTCGTGAGAGGACTCACAGAGTTGTGTTCTTTGAGGTAGGCTGCTGCCATTTCCTCTGCTTGTCCACCTATCTCTCCAATCAAGATGATGCCTGTGTGGTGGTGATGGAATGAAGGATACGCGCACGCATAAACACACAAACAAACAAATCCCCTTTTCCTCACACACACACACACACACACACACACACACACACACACACACACACACACACACACACACACACACACACACACACCCACACACACACACACACACACACACACACACACACACACACACACACACCCACACACAAACAAACACACACACACACACACACACACACACACACACACACACACACACACACACACACACACACACACACACACAGCCACCTTCAGTGGCAGGGTCGTTGAGGAAGACCTCGAGGCAGTCAATGAAGTTGGTTCCATTGAAAGGGTCTCCTCCAATGCCCACACACAGAGTCTGACCCAGGCCAGTGAGGGTAGTCTGGTGCACTGCCTCATATGTCAGTGTCCCTGACCTCGACACTACTCCTGTGCAGTGTGGTGGATTGGTGTGGTGGGGTGTATTTTGGTGTGACGCAGTGTGGTGGAGTGTTTTGGTGGGGTTTGAAGTTGTGTGGTGAGATGTGGTGGGTGGGGTGCGGAGTAGTTTGGATAAGTGTGCATGGTGGCTATGTGTTGTTTCTGGATTTGTAGATGGTTGTGAATGATGGATGAACGTGCATGGGCGATAAAAAGTTGGTTGAAAGTGTGGGTTGGTAATGCAGAGTAGGCTGGATAATCAGGTGCCTGTGTGAATTAATGGCAAAGAAAGTTATGAAGTGTAAAAATTTCATTTAAACCAAATATTTTAATTTTTAAAACAACATTTTTGTAGAGCGTATTTTTGTTAATTTTTAACAACACCACATCACATCACCAACCGATCCTCCCAGGCATGTGGATGTGGCCGGGCATGATTCCAATTTTGCACTCCCCAGGCTGCATAAGGAAGTTCTCATGATGAAAATCTATTATACTATTGTACACCTACCAGAAGCTATAGGGAAAGCCAACTATACAATACGCATACAAACATTTGTATCATTATAGTGGCGTGAAGAATAATAGGAGATATAATAGAAGAATAATAATAATAATAATAATAATAATGATAATAATAATAATAATAATAATAATAATAATAATAATAATAATAATAATAATAATAATAATAATAATAATAATAATAATAATAATAATAATAATAATAGAATAATACAAACTTTATAAAAATGCTAAAAACCGAACAGTTTCAAGGTTTACCAACAACAAGAATATTGTTACAAGAACAAAAAATATTGTATTACTACAACAACAATTATTTTGCAAAAACAACAACACACAGTTGAAATAATAATATTCACAAAAAGTGAATGTTGCAACGACAACAATGATTAGTTGAGTTACAAGAATTAACAATAAAATGAAGTGCAACAAATTCAAAAAAATTCAAACAACAAATCTAATTTGTGAAGCGCCAAAGAAAGCCACTGAGGTGCAAGGTTGTCACCTTGATGAGGCCAGGACAGTTGGGTCCCACAAGTCTAGTCTTGTCCTGCTCCAACAACCTCCTCTTCACCTTTCAACATAACCAATCTTATTAGTATTAGTATTCATTAGTACTTTGAGTATTATTTTGATTGGTTTCCTTAGTATTGATTTTATTACTACACTTGGTATTATTATGACAGCAAATAGACGAAAATACACATTGGCTACCTATACCATTCACAGAAAACAACAAAATTGAGAAAGAATAAAAACAGGCACAAAAAAAAATTACTGAGATTAGTTGCAGAATTCAACAACAACAAAAACAACAATGACATTAACAACAGCCTAAACAAAAAAAAACTAAAACAACAACATTAACAATAGTAACAACAATAAAAGGGATGACAACTGACCTTGACCATGTCGTGTTGAGGGATGCCCTCAGTGATCATGACGACCAGAGGAATCTCGGCATCAATGGCCTCTATGCAGGCGGCAGCTGCCACAGGGGGAGGAACATAAATCACTGAAGCTGTGCAGCCTGTTGCATCCTTGGCCTGTGTTTGATGGAGGTTGTGGATTTGTGTGGAAAATATTTTCACTTAAATTGGACATGGATTATTTTTATAAAAAGCTATTTTTACCGTTTATGTTACTTTTTTTTTTTAATTATTATTGTAATTCATATTTTGAAGGTTAATGACCTCTTTGACACTGTTGAACACAGGCAAGTCAAGGTTGGTCTTGCCTCCTTTGCCTGGAGAAACTCCACCAACCATTTTAGTTCCATACTCTATAGCTTGCTTGCTATGAAACGTTCCCTACAGATGGAAAAGATATAATGGTTAAATTTAGGTATTTTTTTACTTGAAAACTTATTAATTAGCCAAGAAACTATTTTAGTAGACATTTTTGAATCTTTGGGTTAAGTAACTTTATTAACAAATTATGGACCTAGTACAGATGTTTGCTATTAAAATAAAAAGAAGCTGTGTGAGATTAATATGAATTGTTTGTAAAATCAAACCTGTTTTCCTGTGAATCCTTGACAGATAACTTTAGTGTCCTTAGAAACCATCAAGTTTTTTCTTGTAGCATCATAGGCAACCTTCCTGACGGAAGTCACTCCGAAGTTGAAAGACCTGGTGACTGATGAATAAAGAAACCATATTGAAATTTAAATTGTTCAATGCTTATCAATTGTTTTGTAAAGCTTTTAAAACTACTTACACGAAAACAACCTTGAAGCCATCTTGCTACAATATCTTCAATGTCTACCAATGACAAGTAAAACTTAGAAATGTTATGAATAATATTTAATTTTTTTATTTACTAATTTTTATAAATCAAATATTAATACTCATAATTTTTTGAAATAATTTCAAATTTATTTTTTTTGTATACGTGTATAACGGGTAAATGTTGTTTCGCCAAAATGCTCGTCGACATGGTTCTGGGACTTATTGTTGTTCTGTTTGCCTCTGTTTTGTCAGTTACCGCCTCAGAATGGCAAGTCGTTAGTAAGTCAACGATTGACATCAAACCCGGTGCTGGTGTTGTTGAAGCCACTCATCAAGGCGTTAGAACTCATTATTTTTATACATTTATTTCCATAATAATAATGACAGCAACGATGTATATTATTTGACTAATGTCATAATTTGAAAAGTTTTAATTTTAATAAAACTGACATTTTTTAGGGATCTAGTGTTTGCAAGTTTGTGTATAAAGCCCAGGGAGGGACTAAAGAGGTTCGTTTATAAGTTTATTTTACTTTAATCCTCAGTCAGTCCGCTAAATATTGTTTCCGAAGTACTAATTTTTTTTAAATTTTTCTACTTTGAAAGATATGGGATTTTGAGTATGCAGAAAACGATGAAAAAGAGTTAAAGTGTGTAGTAAAAAGGCCTTCTGGTTCTTCATATTTGTTTTTTGAAGAGTTTTCTCTTTCTGCTGACAAGGGCAAAGTTCTTTCAGCCTACCTAGAGGTATCAAAACTTGTTAAAAACATATTTTAATAAAAGTATTGTTTAAAAAGTAATTTTTGATCCTATGTTTGATTTTTAATCAGAAACAAGTTCTTACTATTTTTATAATACTGTTTTCAATAAAATGATATGTATTTTTCTAGAAACAACCCGAACAAGTCCTTCCAGATCATGAATATACCATTGACCACAAAAAAAAAAGAGGTTTCTGTTTAATTAATAAATTATTCTAATTGGTCAATTAAGTTTTCTATTATCCAATAATTTATGTTTTCAATCTATGCTAAAATAATTATTTTTCTGCAGTCCATCATGTCCAGGGGCAGTTCAAATCCCAGCTGAACAAGGTTGAGTTAGTTTTCAAAAAGAGACCAAAAAGAAATGCCAAGGCGAAGTCTGACCTATGAATGCTCATTTCAAAATCTTTTCAAGTTTTTCACCAATATCATTTTTTGAAGTTGTATGAAATCAGCATATTTAGTCGGTTATGGAATTTAATTGATTTTTTAACTTATTTTATTCATAATTCCATGCGTTTTCATCTTTATTTAATCTATCTTCAACTGTTTCTAAATTATAATTTATGGATTTTTTTTCATTTCTGGTTTCCACATACCTCATTCATTTTTTTGGATTTATTTGGGTGGTTATTTATGTGGTTTTATTAATATTTTCGATATATGCTAAATCATTCAGTCAATAAATTTTGATTTTTTTCTTTTTAAATAATAAATAAAATCATTTAGGAGTTATTTACGGAACAAAAAAATAGAAGCTAGTTTTGGGGTTTCATGAATTAGCCGTGAGCCTTCTGAGGTTTTAGGCTCATTAATAACTTATATATTAAAAACGAACCCCGTTGATTACATCGAGAAGACGAGTGACAAGTGCCTCCGGAAGCTTGTCTCGTCCCATGTAGTCTCATGTCGTCCCATGTCGTCCCATGTCGTCCCATATCGTCCCATGTCGTCCCATGTCGTCCCATGTCGTCCCATGTCGTCCCATGTCGTCCCATGTCGTCCCATGTCGTCCCATGTCGTCCCATGTCGTCCCATGTCGTCCCATGTCGTCCCATGTCGTCCCATGTCGTCCCATGTCGTCCCATGTCGTCCCATGTCGTCCCATGTCGTCCCATGTCGTCCCATGTCGTCCCAGTCGTCCCATGTCGTCCCATGTCGTCCCATGTCGTCTCACGTCGTCCCATGTCGTCCCATGTCATGTCGTCCCATGTCGTCCCATGTCGTCCCATGTCGTCCCATGTCGTCCCATGTCGTCTCATGGAAGTTTTGTAAATAAGACTTTTGGTGTGTAGCATTTCATGACTGAGGTTCAATAATAAAATGAAAGCTGTAGTGGATTCAGATCTTAAAGTTTACAACTCAATCATCGTTTTAAACATTGTGGAGGCATCGCTGTCACTTGTAGCCGTTGGTAAGCTAGCACGGCTAAAAAGCATGAAGCTCACGGTTCGATTCCTGATTAAGGTCAGCTTGACTTTTGAATAACTGCAAATCGAAAAAAAGGCGCCGTGTGAGTGTGAACCCGTTACATAGTAACACAACAGCGTTCAGCACTATACGATGTTCTGATTAGATTAGTAAGCAACACACTCCTAAAAAGTGTAATCAGCGCTATATAAACAATTTGATTAGATTAGTTAGCAACGAGTGATACCGTTTTTCTGAGACTGTCTTTGAACTCTCACGTAAAAAGCGCTAGTCAATGTGTTTAAAGATTGCCATATGATTGTTGAGCCAAAAAGGTTTATGAAGATCGACAAGGTGCTTTGGTCGTTTTTGAGCAGTTGGTGTAAGGAACGTCCAAATTGCAAATTTAAAAATAGTCCGTAGTTGTTTAAAAAGCTCGTACTAGAGCTCTTTTCAAACAGTGTTTTTCAGCGCTATACAAATACTTTGATTAGATTAGGTTATTTCATGAAATGTTCTTTAAACTAAAATGTTTATTAAAATCGAGTTTTAATTTTTTATGCCATAACTCAGTGCTATAAAAGTATTTTTCGGAATTTTATCACATAATCTCTCAATGGAGCTTCAGACTTACTTTATAAAAAAAGTTTTTGAACTTTTTAGCCACTACATAATCCGAAACTTAAATCATCTTTTGATATTTTAAATACTCTCTAATGAGTCAATCACACCCTCTGGTCTAATCTAATATATTCAAAGCATTCGTAAAGCGTCTTTTAGCTCCTTGTTAGAAGGCGATCCCATGGAAACGGTGTTACAAGCTGTGAGCTATTGAATGACTGAGCCACTGTAGAATGGTGTTTTTTACTTGAGTTGTCGCTTTAAAAATTCAAAACTGACCTCACCCGCTCACATGTTACAGAGGAACCAGCTAGCCATTATGCCACGGTCGCAGGCATGTTAAAAAATTGAAGTTGAAATGATGGTAACTGAAGCGTCTTCTGGTACTCTGCTCTTTCTCTGTTGGTTGTACTTCGCCCATTGCATGTAGTCATCTGAGGCACACTAACAATAAGTTCTGGAATAAGATAGAACATTTTTATGATTTAATATTTTTTCACTGAAAAAGAGCATATGGTAGTTGCTTACTGTGAATTATAGGTTTGTTCCATAGCACCAGCTATTTATCGAAAATATTAAGCACGTGATAGTGGCTTAATCGCCTATGGCCCAGAAGTGAGTAGTCTTCTTGTGAGCGCCTTTGACAAAGTGCTGAAAGGCGCCTTACAAACGTTTTGATTAGATAAGAAACTTGAAAGACACTTTTGACACCTGACTCCTGGTGTTGTTGTGCTTGAGCGAATAAGACCTGTAAGTTTTGAAGTTGAAAGTATGACATTGTCAGTCCAGCTTGGTGCGGTGAAGCGTTGCTCGAACGATTGAAAAATAAGAAGTACTTCGTGTAATTGAACAACACTCAGTATTTAAGAGAAAAATGATCGTGTAACGTTTTTTGTAACTCCGTCAACGCATGAAATCAATGCAACAAGTTGAGGATGTGTAGAAAATAGTTTTAAAAGAAGTAGTATATATTTCATTAAATAAATTC
>OX387251.1:652500-667500 GCA_947562095.1 Branchellion lobata | reverse complement strand
ATCAACACAACAAAACAACGCACCAATGCACTTGTGGCACAAGGCGATGGCGTTGCAGACAGAGGCGCTGGCCTCGGAGGCCTGGTAGAGAGCCTCGAGGGAGGCCACCGAGAGAGAAAGGTCCTGCAGGGTGAGGTACTGCAAGAGCAGGCCCAGCAGGTCTCCTGTCAGGTAGGTCTCCAGCGACTCCTCGTTCGAGTCCGTCTGCGCTATGTTGCTCAACATTTCGCAACCTGTAGCAGTGTGGGTGTTCTTGTGCGTGTATGTGTGTGTGTGTGTGTGTGTGTGTGTGTGTGTGTGTGTGTGTGTGTGTGTTTGGATTAACGAAGTTACCACCTGATTAACCATTTAGTGAATAGTCTTTGCCACCTCCCATGCACCCTCCTCCCATGCATCCACCTCCCATGCATCCACCTCCCATGCATCCATCTCGCATGCATCCATCATGCACCTCTGATGACGAATGCTCGGTCGGGTGACTTGAGGCACATGACGATGCTATTGAGCATCAACACACTCAACTTGCAGTCCACTGGCTCCAAGGACAACTGTGTGGTGTGAGTGGCTTGTATGTGTGGTCTGTGGCTTGGATGTGTGGTCTGTGGCTTGGATGTGTGGTCTGTGGCTTGGATGTGTGGTCTGTGGCTTGGATGTGTGGTCTGTGGCTTGGATGTGTGGTCTGTGGCTTGGATGTGTGGTCTGTGGCTTGGATGTGTGGTCTGTGGCTTGGATGTGCAGCAGGCGAGATAGGGTGGTTGGATGTGATAGTGGTTGTGAGGTTGAGTTTGTTGCAATGGTTATATTGACGACGATGACAACGACGATGACAACAACGACGATGACGAAGAGGACAGGGATGCACCTTGCTTGAGAGGTATGTGAGGGCCTCGAGGCCAAGGCGACTGATGCTGCCCAGCTTGTTGTAGACGCACAACATCAGAAACCTGGGAGAGGGAGGGTGCATGGGTGAATGAAGGAGTGGGTGTTGAGGTGGTTCCCCCTCATCATCTTTATTATTATTATTATTATTATTATTATTATTATTATTATTATTATTATTATTATTATTATTATTATTATTATTATTATCATCATCATCATCATCACCACCACCTGAAGATGATGAGGTTGGGAGCAAGCAGTTCCACATTGACGTCATCAGCCAGGAAGTTGCGAACCACGTGAGCTATCTGTGTGTCGAATTAATTAATTAATTCATCCACATTTTCATTCATCCATCCATCCAATCATTCACTTGTCAACTCATGCATCTATTCACTCGTCAGTCTATCCATTCACCAATCCATACATCCATTCATCTAATCAAGAATTCATTTATGCATTCATCCCTTCATTTGACCTTGTTCTTCATTCATTTGGGAAAATACTATCTCAAATAATCAAGCAATTCATACATCACCACCAGAGCACACCACACCTACCACACCCACCACACCGCACCACATCGCACCACATCCACCACACCCACCACACCCCCCACACCCACCACACCACACCACACCACACCACCCCCACCTGAGTGATTCGCAGGCATTCCTTATCGTAGGTTCCTTGCAGCCTGGGCAGGTCAACAGCATTGACCCCACCACTGCCATCCTCCTTCTCGTCTGTGCCCTTTTCACCACTCTCTGTGGTGTCACATGTCACAAATTATGCCACATGTCACATGTTTCAATTGGTGTCACATGCACAAAGAAATTTTGGAAACTGCCAAATGATAACTGCAACAACAAACAGCCAAAAAAATAAAAACCAACATTAAAAATACCAACAACACCAGCAATAACATGCAAAAACACCAACAACGACAACACGCAACAACACGCAAGAACACCAACAACAACAACACGCAACAACACACAACAACATCAACACCAACAACAAAAACACCTACTGGTGAGAAGACTCTCGGGACACACCAAGTCTTTGATTTCTTTGTCCTCCACACTCTGGTTCCAAAACTGACGGAATAGTTGAAGATTGAAGACAGGAAGAAGAGTGGAAGCGATTGGAAATGATGACGTAGGATGGAAATGGTGGGAATGAATGCAACTTGATGAAGGAGTGAAAATACCATAAATAAAAAGTAAGAACAAAATCGAAGAAGGTGACACCAACATCACCTCCCATTCATCACCACCACCACCACCACCACCACCACCACCACCACCACCACCACCACCACCACCACCACCACCACCACCACCACCACCACCACCACCACCACCACCATCGAATCACCACTCTCACCACTTCCTCACCCTCCTACCAACAAATAGTTACCCTCACAACACCCAAATATAAGCTGAAAAACCCCTATTCCAAGTAATAGAGACACAGATATAAGGCACCAAAGCACCTTATAAAAGTTGAAATGGGTGTCCTTCTTGTGTTGCCACTTGTAGCATGAACCCGCCTTGAGGATGCCAACGTGGGACAGCAACAACTCCACCACCTCGTCAGTCAATTAACTCAATTAGTGAAGTAATTAATTTTGATAATAAACTAATTAAATTGACTTAAGTAGGCCAAGTACCTGATTAAAATTTGCTTGATTGGACCACTTAATAACTCAAAGCAACTCAATTAGACGGAGTAATCCATTGAATTGATTTAATTAGGCTGATAAATTGAATTATTTAAATTTACTTATAAGGTTGAATAATAAGTTTTTCTCAACAATATAACCCAAAGTTATCAGCTGGTGAATAGTTTGTAAATAGTAGTAGCGGTAGTAGTAGTAGTAGTAGTAGTAGTAGTAGTAGTAGTAGTAGTAGTAGTAGTAGTACTAGTAGTAGTAGAAGTAGTAGTAGTAGTAGTAGTAGTAGTAGTAGAAGTAGTAGTAGTAGTAGAAGTAGTAGTAGTAGTAGTATGGAATTTCAACTGATGCTTTCACAACAATAGAGTGATCTTGAAACTCTTCAAGGTTGATGCAGCTGAAGCAATATCAGCTTGGATTGGTCGTCACCTTGACAGCCTTAGAGCCGCGGAGGCAGTGCTTGGAGTCGTTGGAGAGAAGGAGACACACATTGATGCCAAAGTCCACCTCATTCGGCAGTCCTGAGCTCAACGATCGCTCCAGGCTGTGGTAGTTGGCGTTGTAGGTGCTGTCTCCTGGTAATACAAAGGAATGAAAGAGACTATTGGAAAGTATGAGTGAATGTTGATTGGAAATAATAGATTATTATGACTATAAGCAATAGAATAGATATTGATAACCAAAAGAGACTGAATAAAATAAAAACCATCCCAAAAGTAACAGACCAGCTTCTGGAGGCGGGTGCTGGGCATAGTTGTAGGTGAAGGGGACAGAAGCGATAAAGTGTTGCAGATTGCGTCTGCTCTCATCTGCCTCGACACTCTCATCCTTCACCTCACCATCCAGGCCATAGAAATGGTACTTTTCGTAGTAATACAGGTACCTGGAGTATATGGTGGTGGATGAAGTTTCTATTGGAGTCCAAATAAATTTTCTCCTCAAACACCATTTTATTAATAATATTGGTCATTTATAATTATTATCTTTTTTAAAAATTATAATGATTATCATTATTTTATTGCATGATAATGTATTGTGAAATAGAGTGTAGTATTTTTCAACTTTGATATTTTTTTAGTTGCTTTTATCGCATATTTATGATGAAAAAAATTAAATTCACTGAAATTGATGTTTGATTAAAATTGTTAAAATCTGTACAGAACCTGGCGTAAATTTGTTTGAGCGCATAGTCAGCATTAGCACAAGATCTCTCAGGGTACATAACATTGTACACTGCATCCCAATTGTTGTCCGTAGACACCTGGTAGTTTGATGGCCAAAATTCAATTAAAGTTTTTAGTAAGTTTTAGGTAATTTTTTTAATTTTAAATTTAGATGTGTGGGAAAAAGAAGACATTTGTTATTTTCAATCTCACCCGTTCCCAGCCTCCATGTTTAGTGACTTGCTTATACAGTAAATACAAATCAACTTGCTTGCCTCCAAAACGTGGTATTTTATGAATAGAAGTTCTGAAAGTATTATAATTTTCATTTTGTTAGATTTTTTGAACGGTCAAACACATTGCAAATAACTAACCCTCTTTGTTCATGAAAAGCCGTTAACGTTTTCAAAAAGTTATTTTTTTGGGATATATAGGCTGCCGAATTAACATCGATAATATCTACTGATTCGATAGACGCTTTTTTGTCCATTGCAACCATCGGCATGTTACTTCTGGACGATGTACAATTTGGATTGCTAATAGATCTATAAATTTGAAATGTAGCCTAATTCTGAATGATTTTTCTATCAACACTGAAGACCGAGACACTAACCCTTCCAAAACATTCAAATGCAAGCGGCTGAGGGTAAGAACAAATAGTCTAAAAAGTTAATTTAAAATTTTGTTTGGTTTTTAAATTTATATAATTAAAAAAATTATATTTAAATTTGATTCATTTATTTTCATTATTACTCAAAAACTCAATCAAATTTTAAAGCTCAAGTCCTTAGAATGACCATAAAAGCTCTTCAGTTACTTTTGTCAATAAGTGCCTTCAGTTCGTGCGTTTTCGGTGGGAAGCTGCTTTGAAAGTAAATATTTTGTTAATAAAATAAATTTTTTTTTCACTCATTTTTCTAGAAGATTATTTCATTCGCAGGTTCAATAGTTCCATTGCTTCATGCACTTCTTGGCTCAAATCTTCAGTAGTTCAGGGATGTCATCTCAAGTTTATGAATTATGTGGTTTTACGATTGCATTAATAATTCTTCTTATAATCCTGTTATTATTCTGTGTATATATGATATTCAAAGCAATTGCAAATATTTTGAAGTATATTTTAACACTTTTCTATAACCTTTCAAAGCTTTTGTTTTCAAAGTCAACATTGTTAAGTCAAAAAACTTCATGACATATTCAAAAACAATCACAAACTATATAATTTATTTATTTATAGATTAACCGATGTTTTTTGAACGATTATTTTTGACCCGCCAATTTTAAGTCAACTTTTTGATTTTCCCCTATTCCTTAATAACGCTGGTGACAATTTTAGAAGTGCTTTTTTCACCTCATTTTCATCAATTTTTTCTTATTTTAAATGAAATATTCGAACAGTTCGTAGCAAAGCGCGTTTGATAAGACTCAGAAATATAAATGTTTCAGTTAGATCGAATCACTGATTTTCAGTCGTATTAACACGATAAAAAGCAATTTTAGTTTACTGTATAATTTGAAATGTATTGCATCAACTTTTCTATTTTTTCTTTTTAGTTCGAAAGAACATCCGACTTTGTTATTTTGGTTCATAATAGAATGCATTTTCAATACATTCCACATCCGCCCGCTTGAGTTTTTAGCTTTTTTTTTGTCATTTTTCTGCTTTTTTAACTTTTTTGCGCCAACGTAGTAGTTTGATGCTTTGTGTTCGACGTGTCTCAACAGCAAACTCAATCCTGGAGAAGACATTAACGCATAAAAAGCTTCAAAACACACGCCGTCGTGAATTCGTTCGTTGCCTACTTGTATGAGATAACTGAGCTAAAAATGTGACGAAAACACGTTCAAAATTAGTTTAAGGATTAATAAAATGAGGCAGCGATGAAGTCTTTTTACCGATTTAATTTTTTTTGAATCGGTAAATCAAACGAATAATCCAATTGATTTTTATTCTCTTGTATTTTATCTTCAACTGTGTTACAAAACAAGATGGCAACAATTTGCAGAGGGAAAACAACGCATCAATTGGAAGCAAGATTTTCAATCAGAGCCGCAAATTACTTTTTAAAGAGCATTTAAAAGAGTATAAAAGAGGCTTAAAAACCAAAACAAACTAGGTCCTGCATTTGGTGTGTCCGTACCAGAGAAGGGCCAGTGAGAGGGAAAGAGGGAAGGTCGGCTGCATAGCCATTCTCCACCAATGGAACTTCTCACCCCTCTCACCGTCACAGTTGCTGCTGGCAAGATTGCCTGAGGTTCCTTTGGTAACATTAACGGGGAGATGGACAAGGTGAAGGTTTTTGGAGAGAGGGGTTTGTTCGTTCATGGCGTCTGTCACCTCCACGTACATCAAGGTCAACTGCACTCCAGTGATGCCTATATGGGTCCTGAGGGGGAATGGAGGCGGTGAAAAAAGCTGAAAACGAAGGAGGAAAAGCGTAGATAAAGAGAGAAGTTGAAATGAAGATAGATGTAGAAGTGATGATAAAAAACTTGAATGGAACGAAATGGAACAGTGGAAAAGACGCATAGTTGAAGAAAAGTAGGAAAGAAGGTGAAGAGAGATGAAAAATCTCTTATTATGAAGCGCCAGGAAGTCTATTAGATGGCTTGTACTCGACGAAGGCATTAACGGAATGCGAAAGAGTGGAGGAGGGGGGTGTGAGTGGATTCATTTAAAATTCCTTCCAAGAGTAGCAACGATGACATCTATGAAGCTGAAGATGTCAAAAATATAACTCGCTCCAAGGTTATAAAAATTAATTTTTTATAATCGCGCGATCTTTCGGTTTAATTGCTTCCAGCTCGAATGGAAATTTAATCTAAAAAGTTCATAAAATGAAAAATAAAATTTCAAGATTTTTATCATTTAAAATAAAATTATAAAAGAATTAAATCAAATTTAAAAATTTTAATTTTTCTTTGTTTGGCTTGCTGAGTGCTTTAAAGAAACAAATAGTGACTTTTGAAGCTTTTTGGGGTTAACGCCATCGTAAAAATGAACGTTTTTCTGACGCATTGCATGAACAAATAAAAATTCCGAAAAACGAAAAGTTAAAACAATTTAAAAAAAAAAGAAAAGATTAAAAAAAAATTAAGCAGAAAAAAAGAAAAAAAAAGTGAAAAAGAAAAGTAAAATTCTAAAAAAATTACTTAAAAACCACAAACTAAAAGCCGCGAAAGCGACCTGCACTTGATGATCTTTTCGAAGCGTTGCTTAGGAACCAGGTAGCCCAGCTGCTGTTGTACGCACCTTCTCGACACCTCCCTCACATCCTCCTCATCGTCCTCGTATGACTGACACAGCAGCTGTGTCACGTGGGCCAATGAGGGCTCTGCAAAGTCTTTAAGCCCTGCTTCCTTCCGATACACGTGACTGGAACAATAGATTGCTAGAAAGTGTTTGTTGTATTTGGAGCTTTTATATTAAAATAATAATTATTATTATTTATTCATAATAAAAATTAATAATAATAATAATAATAATAATAATAATAATAATTATTATTCCTAGTAATAAATGCTAGTGTGACTCAGTCACCTAGTAAACCATTTTCATGGAAACTAAATTATTCTGAACAAATGCAATGATCAGACATAGAAACCTGGTCTGAAGCGGTTGACGAGGAGGAAGGTGGACGTGGTGGTGTTGTGGACCAGAACTGAACAACTGGAGGTAAAATGAATTTGAAACTAAACAAAAAAATTGAATAAAATAAAATAAAAATAAATTATATTTGAAGTTGCTTGAGGTTCCATGTATGTGAGAACTAGTGCCCCTGGGTTATATGCGGTTGAGCAAGGTGAATCGAACAAGTCGATTAAGCCATTTTTTTTTCTTTTTTTAAATAGTCTTTATTAGATCAAGTCCAAACATACGCTGGAAATGTTACTCAAATGTCACAAGTGATGATAGACAAGACGTCATCAAGACTACTGTTGAAGAACAAAAACAAGAATAATAATAAAAAACAACAGCAATAAATAAATGAAAGAAAAACAACAAAACAACACCAATTGGCCTGCTGGCAACCTGTGTTGAGCTTTAACAAAGTCCCACGCCTTGTCCACTGAGTTCTGAATGGGGGGAAGAGATCCTTTGGCGCCTCTGTGGCTTGCTTTGGCGCTTCACAAAGTAACTTTATTATTATTAACATTAATATGAATAATAATAATTATTATTTTTTATTATTATCTTCACTATCTATAATAATAATAATAATAATAATAATAATAATAATAATAATAATAATAATTATTATTATTATTATTATTATCCTAATTATGATTATTATCACTACTACTATCATCATTCTCATTGTTATAAAATTTTTCGTTTCTTGCTTCAGAGGACGAAAGTGTACGAAGGGTGTTGACTAGATTGTACAAGGATGACAAAACATGAGATCGTACGCTTCGATACGGATTGAAGGAAAGATAAAAGGTGAAGAGCGAAAAAAGAGTTTGAAATGATAGTTAAATAGTCAAATAGAGCATACAAGAACAGATCTCGTTATGAAGGCCTCCACCAACCTGTTTGTAATGCAGGCGGTACAGCTTGAACTCACCACCCTCCTTGCAATCCTCCACTGATACAACTTCCACCCCCCTACCGCCACTACCGCCACCACCGCCACCACCACCACCGCCACCACCACCACCGCCACCGCCACCACTCCCACTACCGCCACCACCCCCACTACCGCCACCACCATTTTTGACTGACTTATCCACCATGTTAGAATCTTCAGTACCGAAATGGTTTGCATGATCGAAAGAGGAAAGAGCGGGTGGTGGAGGAAGAGGAAGGAAGGATGAGGTG
The DNA here is from genome assembly GCA_947562095.1 of Branchellion lobata. Taxonomy (NCBI): domain Eukaryota; kingdom Metazoa; phylum Annelida; class Clitellata; order Hirudinida; family Piscicolidae; genus Branchellion; species Branchellion lobata. The sequence continues at coordinate 658,955 of OX387251.1, read as the reverse complement.
GCAACATTGGGTTGGTGAAGAGATGACGAAGAGGAAGAAGATGGGAATATATGTGAGAAAGAAGACGAAGAGTTAGGGATGGAATGTTTCAGTGAGTTGAGGTGGTGTTGGGCGTTCAAGTACCACAGCAGCGCAAAGGTGTAGCCAACAGGCTTCTGCAACGAGTCATCGAACACTGCCTCCAAGGCTGCTGCTACAGGCACCTCCACAACCTCAATGAACTCTCCCTCCTCCTCCTTGCCCCCTCCCTTGCTCACCATCGCCTCATCCCTCACCCGCGTGTAGTAGATGTACCCCAGTGTACCCGTGTGTTCGCTGTTGTTTCTTTGGGGGGGGGGGGGGGGGAGGTTGGGTGAAAGGGGTTTTGTATGGTGAGGGGTTTTGTGTGGGTGGTTGAGAGGGCTGTTAGGTGTGTGATAGTTATGGCTCTATAGAGTTTCAAGGACTTCTAAGTTACATTGAAAAATTATATTAGCATCGTCATTTTGTTGATATTGTCACATTTTGTAGCGCATTTTCAAACCTGGTGGCGGCCACGAAGATCAGCTCCTCCTTCTTGACGTCATAACCAACCTCCTCCAGCACCTCCGAGACCGCCGTTTGTTCTGGACTCTGTCCCTCAAGTATGCCCGCGCATAACTCTAAGGTGAAGCCTCTTTGTGTGTGGGTGTGCGTGTGTGTGTGTCTGTGTGTGTGTGTGTGTGTGTGTGTGTGTGTGTGTGCATGTGTGTGTGTGTGTGCGTGTGTGTGTGTATACTAGAAAATGGAGTTGATGACCATACAATTGCAATCATAAAAATCCTCAACAATACGCTTGCACAATAGAAAAAAAAACAACGCTTCATAATCAATTGGGTTTGATTTTCAAGTAAATTAAAATTAATGATTTTAATTGGATTAACTTTTTCAAATCAGTTAAAGTTTTGAAGGGGAGTTTGTCAGAGCCATTTGGTTCTCCGGGCCATGGACATTGCCGCATGAAAACGGCTGAGAATTAAATTAATAATTTAAATAATTAGGTTAATGAGGAAATTCTACAATTAATTACCAAAGAATTAAATAAATGCAAACTTAAACTGGTGAATTGAACAATAATAATTATTTATAGGTATTTTTTGAGAATTGAAAATATCAAGCAATTTTTGAATTATGAATTAAATAGTGAATAATCTAATCTGATCTAATCTTAGAAAATAATTTTTATAGCGCTGATTCCACACTGTGTAAACTTAAATAACTGAGGTAATAATACTTAGCCAAAAATTTTGAAATTTATTTAATGAATTTATGAAAGAAAGGATACTAAGAGACATGAGAGAGACTTGAACCTGGTCTGAATTGTCGAACAAACACAAAGACATCTCGGTCAACATTGTGCACAAGAATGGAACAGCTTCAAAAAGGTGGCAGTTGAGTTAGAAAAATATATAAAAAATTAATTATTTTAATTAATTTTTTATTTATTGAATTAATTATTGAATTATAGTTAGATTTTTGAAAGCCATTTTTCATTACTCAACATGGCCTTGCTTTATGACACATGCTTCTTAAAAATTTTATTAAATATGATGTTCTGTTCAGAATAATTGAAATAATTCGTCACCTGTAGTGGGAATGTAGGACGTCTTTGGTTTTTGAAGTACCATTCTGGAAGGTTGATGATTGAGAAGCTGATCTAACAATTGAATAAATTATGTAGCCTCAGTTTGTATTTTTTGAAATTTAATAATAAATAAAAAAAAATATATATATAATATGATTATCCAATATCTAATACAAAAATTCATTGAATTAATTCATCTAATATATGTTTACTAAACAAAAATACAAAATGGTTTCGAAAAATTATTGGTGACATTTCTGGTTTTATGAATAAAAATATAGCCTCACATCTTGCAGTGAAAATTTTGGAAGATAAATAAGTTTATATAACTATAAGGTTACGAAATATCAAGTACTATATAGCAAAACTGAAAACTTTATAAAAAAAGAAATAATAACCTCTTTATACTTTATTTGTTTAGGATTTATCCAACAACTCTTTTTAATTTTTTCTAAACTAAAACTGCTTATGTTCTCCATTCTTGATCAATATTCTTCACCCATACTTGGTAACACAGATTTTAGTTATATTTTTTAAAAGTGAAACCAGCTATTTAATTTCCTATTTGATAGAACTCTAAAAAGTGTATGAATAAAAGTTTACGTTTTTTCATTATTTAGAACTGAAATTTAAATGTTTTTTTTTAAAATAGTCTTTATTGAAGCAAATCCAGAAAAACGCTGGAAATGGCGCAGAACTTGGGAGCAATCAAAAAAAAAATTAAATCAACAATAACTGAATGTCATAAGAAATGTCAACTGTCTGTTGCAAAAAATCAAAAACTGACTATAGAATCAAATTTATGAGTCTCAAAAATTTAGAATTGAGTCATAGTTTATATTGAATGACTATTGAAAAATGTTACATATAAACCTCCAATAGTCTTTTTATTCATTGACTATTCTACAGAGAGCCTGAAAGGCGTCACAAAAATTGTTTTCAAGTCTCAACTGGAGGTCTTTCGAAAAAATTCACAGACACAGCCAACTTTCCATGATGCGCAGAATCCGCAACAACCTTGTGGACTTGAAGTGGGCAGTTTCATCCATGCAAGTGATGTCCCAACCAAAGGCCGAACCTCGACTATTCCAAGAGGGAAGAACTGACCAAATACTGAAAACTTCCACTTTCCAAGGAAAACACCAGGATGGAAGGATCTACAGGCCAGCATTTGCACCTGCCCTGAATGCCTTCAAGTCACTCCTGGTGGAACAATCTTATCACCGCCTCAAAGAATAAACATTTTTTATTGATTACTTAATTTATTATTTTTTCTTTTTTGATAAATATTATCACTGGGTTACTTTCGCTCTGTAAGAGCCCACCTCAACACGTGCAAGAAATAGAACATTTTGGTATATTAAAAATAAAATCCATAAAACAAAAGAAAAAATGTTATAATTTCTATAAAAAAGTGTTTTTTTTAAATTAAATGAATAAAATTTGAATTTTTTTGAAAAATGAAATTAAAATATGAAACAACGCAGCCCTTATAAAATGTTCTTTAAAAACACATTCACGAACAAAACCATGCTTATCTGTCCGGTTATTTACCTGTTTTGACATTACATTACACACATTTTTCAAAGCAAAGTTAATTTTTTTTTCAAGTTATTAGCGTCAGCTTTTGTATTTTGTTTCTTTGAGTTGGAAAGGGTCTTTGATTTGGCCATCTTTGACGTAGACACTTCCGTTAAACTCTGAATCAGGAAAAAGTATTAACAAAAGCGAACTTGAATTAAAAATGTTTTAGCGTTAAATAATTTTGTTACAAAATATTTATTTTTATTGACATAGAAGGAGTAACATCAGAATAATGTTGTCACACAGGGGCATGGAGGACATTTTAATTGCATTCATTTCTTACTCTGCGGTTCTCTTTGTGATTTTCAACGTCCAATCTTTCCAAAGCTAATAATCTAGCTTCATTATAATTCTGTAAAATCATAGTCATATTCATCCATCCATCCATTCATCCATCCATTCATCCATTCATCCATCCATCCATCCATCCATCCATCCATCCATTCACCCATCCATCCATCCATCCATCCATCCATTCATCCATTCATCCATCCATCCATCCATCCATCCATCCATTCATCCATCCATCCATTCATCCATTCATCCATCCATCCATCCATTCATCCTTCCATCCATTCATCCGTCCATCCATCCATCTATTCATCCATCCATCTATCCATCTACACACCATACTCAGTTCGTTCCAGTTGAGCAATTCTCCCAGCTGCATGGTGTTGTGGCGTAGCACGGAACGCCTTACACTCGTCTGCTGACAGAAGTCGAACATAAACTGCCAAGTGTGTATTAGACTGATAAAATTAATAATAACTTTAATTATTAAATTTAATTTAATAAATTAAAATTGATTTAATAATTATACTAACTTTAATTGAATGAATTTAAATTTATTTAATAATTATAAAAAAAACTGAAGCGCTACTGGGTGACCAAGACACTCTAGGACGGCGTCTGTTCTTTCATTGAGTAACAGCTCAAAGCTGACCTTACTGGTACTCGAACCCTAGACCCACAATTTTGAAGCGGGCTTGCTAACCATTATGCTACAAACGCAATCCATCTTGTAAATCAAATCCTTAGTTTACAAAACGATAAATTATAAGATTAAACAATTTGTTACATAACAAAACAAAACAATAAAATACAATGCAATACAATGCAATACAATGCAATACAATACAATGCAATACAATGCAATACAATGCAATACAATGCAATACAATGCAATACAATGCAATACAATGCAATACAATGCAATACAATGCAATACAATGCAATACAATGCAATACAATGCAATACAATGCAATACAATGCAATACAATGCAATACAATGCAATACAATGCAATACAATGCAATACAATGCAATACAATGCAATACAATGCAATACAATGCAATACAATGCAATACAATGCAATACAATGCAATACAATGCAATACAATGCAATACAATGCAATACAATGCAATACAATGCAATAAAATGCAATAAAATGCAATACAATGCAATACAATGCAATGCAATGCAATACAATGCAATACAATGCAATACAATGCAATGCAATACAATACAATACAATACTCTACGGGGTTAATGCCACTATAATAATATTCGTGTTTTTATTGTACAATACAACACAATACAATAAAATACAATAAAATACAATACAATAAAAAACAATACAATAAAATAAAATACAATACAATAAAATAAAATAAAATAAAATACAATACAATACAATACAATACAATATAATATAATACAATACAATAAAACACTTTAGTGAGTTGTTCCAGAGATTCTTCCACACTTTTGAATCTTCTGTCGACTATGAAAACTCCGTAATCTGCTGGGTCTGAGAGGAGCAATGACCATTTCTATGTATCCTCACTGTATTGTATTCTTTTGTAATATATTGTATTGTATTGTGGCGTAGTATATTGTATAGTGCGTCGATGTATTGTATTGTAATTTGATGTATTTCATTGTATCGTTTTGTATTTCGGCGTGTATGAAAGGACCATAATAACCTGAGATGTGCTTTTGTATGAAGCAGCCGAAGCCAGAGAGATTAGTGGTGATGCTTGCTACTCCATTCACTACACACTCCGCTGGTGGGATGGGGTGAAGAGGGGTGGAAGAGGGGAGGAGGGTTGAGAATGGTGGGAGGGTGGAAAGATGGGAGTGAAGAAAAATAGAAAAGAGAAAAAATGATGAAATAGTTAGTGGGAAGGAGGATGGAATAGTGGACGGATAAGGAAGGTAAGGAAGGATGAAAGGTGTGGAGAATAATAATAATAAGAAGAAAATAAGTGAAAAATAGGTGGGAAGAAGGATGGAGAGGAGGAAAATTGATTGGGTGAAAGAATGGCTATGGAGAAGAAGGGGGGGTGGAAAAAAAAAGGTGGAAGGGTGGAAGGGAGGAAGGGAGGAAGGGTGGAAGGGAGGAAGGGTGGAAGGGAGGAAGGGTGGAAGGGTGGAAGAGAGGAAGGGTGGAAGAGAGGAAGGGTGGAAGGGTGGAAGGGAGGAAGGGTGGAAGGGAGGAAGGGAGGAAGGGTGGAAGGGAGGAAGGGTGGAAGGGTGGAAGGGAGGAAGGGTGGAAGGGAGGAAGGGTGGAAGGGTGGAAGGGAGGAAGGGTGGAAGGGAGGAAGGGAGGAAGGGTGGAAGGGTGGAAGGGTGGAAGAGAGGAAGGGTGGAAGGGTGGAAGGGAGGAAGGGTGGAAGGGTGGAAGGGTGGAAGGGTGGAAGGAAGGAAGGGTGGAAGGGAGGAAGGGAGGAAGGGTGGAAGGGTGGAAGGGTGGAAGGAAGGAAGGGTGGAAGGGAGGAAGGGAGGAAGGGTGGAAGGGTGGAAAAGTGGAAGGAAGGAAGGGTGGAAGGGAGGAAGGGAGGAAGGGTGGAAGGGTGGAAGGGTGGAAGAGAGGAAGGGTGGAAGGGTGGAAGGGAGGAAGGGTGGAAGGGTGGAAGGGTGGAAGGGAGGAAGGGTGGAAGGGTGGAAGGGAGGAAGGGTGGAAGGGTGGAAGGGAGGAAGGGTGGAAGGGAGGAAGGGAGAAAGGGTGGAAGGGTGGAAGGGTGGAAGGGTGGAAGGGTGGAAGGGTGGAAGGGAGGAAGGGAGGAAGGGTGGAAGGGTGGAAGGGAGGAAGGGTGGAAGGGAGGAAGGGTGGAAGGGAGGAAGGGAGGAAGGGTGGAAGGGAGGAAGGGTGGAAGGGAGGAAGGGAGGAAGGGTGGAAGGGAGGAAGGGTGGAAGGGTGGAAGGGTGAAAGGGAGGAAGGGAGGAAGGGTGGAAGGGTGGAAGGGAGGAAGGGTGGAAGGGAG
>OX387251.1:635000-645000 GCA_947562095.1 Branchellion lobata | reverse complement strand
GTGGTGGAGGAGTGGTGGAGGAGTGATGAAAGAGTGGTGGAGGAGTGGTGGAGGAGTGGTGGAGGAGTGGTGGAGGAGTGGTGGAGGAGTGGTGGAGGAGTGGTGGAGGAGTGGTGGAGGAGTGGTGGAGGAGTGGTGGAGGAGTGGTGGAGGAGTGGTGGAGGAGTGGTGGAGGAGTGGTGGAAGGGTGGAGAAGTGGTGGAAGGGTAGTGGTCTAGCGGGAAGGAGTAGTGAAGGAGTAGTGGAAGAGTGATGAAAGAGTGAAGGAAGAGTGATGGACGAAAAGTAGAAAAGTGATTTAAAAGTGATGAAAAAATAAAAGAAAGAGTCCTAGCAAACCTTCTTTCTTCAGCAACTCACCTTTTCCAGGAACTGCATGGCTACGCACCCAAAAACCACTGCCTCGTTTGCCTCGTTGTCCTTGCGAGGGATCCCTGTGAATGAAGCTACTTTAGTGTGTGTGTGTGTCGTTGTCTGTTTGTGTCGTTGTCTGCTTATGTGTCGTTGTCTGCTTATGTGTCGTTGTTTTTTTATGTGCTTTGTTTGTTTATCTGTCCTTGTATGTTTTTGTTTTGTTAATGAGTCCTTGTTGTTTCATGTGCTTTGTTCATTCATTTTGTTTTTTACATTAATTTTATTTGTGGTTGTCCACCCTCACTATAGAACAAAAGCCACCACCACAACAACAACTACAATCATCATTTGCATTCAAAAGGTGCACCGATGTTGCAGTCGTCCCAGATGCTGGCCTTGAAGGCATCCAGTTTGTCCATACCGGCCTCCACGTCGATCAGCACCACCTTGGGCAGGCCTTCTATCAGCCACCTCCCGTACACCACCTGCCCACCCCGTCCAACATCAAAAATTATGATTACATCACAACTTTCTATCACAAAGAAAAATAATGATAAGTTTTGTTTTACTGATATCTTTTATCGGACACGGAAATGTTGTTTTTTGCCCATGGAACTTACTTGCTCAATTTAAGTTGATAAATATGATCCGATTATCAAAATAGTGGCGGTAACCCGGAGAGTTTCGAAGCCGCATTTGAAACATACATACGTCAACTCGCTGGCTTTGAGGCTTTTTTGTTCAATGATAGTCTACAGTAGACAAACTGGGCTGGTCTATTGCCAGATACAATAATCTTTTACAATGTTAGTCTCTGGTCTACAATAGTCTACGATAATAATGTTTGATAGCCTTCAATAGTCTACGAATATTTCTTTGTAGATGCTTATTTGTCTCAAAAGACATTGTGATTGTCTGTTTGATCACATCCAACATAACTCAATTAAGTTCACTTTTCATCTTTCTACCCATTCTTTCCTAATTGCTTTAAAGCCTCAAAAAAAATGATGAAAAGTAAAAAAATTAATTTAATTTCCGATTAAAACCCTTCTTTTGGACTCTCACTCGTCAGCTCACAACTATGACTCACAACTATGACTCACAACTTCAACTCCAAGTCATAATCAAAAGCCCACTTTTCCCACACTCCTCCAGCCCCCCCCTCACCCGATGACCGTCGTTGCGAAGGTACTTGAGGGCGTACTGCATCACTGAGTTCCCCACTGGCTCCATAGTCTGCGGAGGGTGGCATGCCGAACTGGTTTTGTGGAAGCTTTGAAGAAAATTGATGGTAAATCAATTTCCAAGTAGGATTTGAATTGAATGAATTATCAAATAAAAGTTTATTGAATTATTTTTTTAATAAATAGCGCTTAAAGTTTTTTTTTTTAATTATTTTTAAAAGTTAAGTTTGTTTTAAATTAAAATATTAAAATATATCTTTTGGTTTCACAACCACCACCACCACAACACACAAAAACGACAGCTAAAAAACAAACAAACAAACAAACGAACGAACAAACAAACAAACGAACAAACAAACTAACTAAATAAATAACGAAAAAACGAACGAACGAACTAACGAACAAACGAACAAACGAACGAACAACAACCTCTATATCTTGGGCACACTCTGGCAGCACGCCGATCAAGCAGTAGTCGTCACCCAGGTCTCTGCTTGAGGTCAGAGCCTTGGTCTTCATCACTGTGTGGACCCCTCCCACTGAGGTGGTGTCGTTGGTGTTGGGAGCGTGTGATGAATTGATTTTAGGTTAATTAATTCTTCGATGAATTATATAAAATAAAATCACCTTGTTTGGTGACTTCTGTGCATATTTCAAAAACTTCGCAGTTTGTTAATTTTTTCGTGAGGTTATCACTACCTTCATCACAAATATCCATTATTATTCATAAAATACGTTTTTTTGTAAAAGATAAGTAAGTAACAAAAATAAAACAAGGAAAATTTATTTGAATTGTTACAATACAACAGAAACTCAATAGAATCAATTGTGTTTGTTTTCATGACGTTTTGAAAAATAACTTTTTGAAGAGTTCAGCACATAGTTGGACCAAAACTTTTAAAATGACAGAAAAAATAGGTTCTGCCCGGCAGGCACTCGATGGTATGTACTTTAGCTGTCCAATGTTTACTATTTCATTTTCTAAAAAAATGATTATTTTAGAATTTTTTAATGAGATGTAAAATATATTTAAAAAAAATGATTCTATGATTTAAAGAACGTCTCCCAGAGTGGAAATTATCTTAAAATTAAAATTTACTCACAGAATATTTTTTTAATTAAAAAAAATTCAAAATGAATGAATGATGCACTATTTTTTTCATTTTATTATTATTTTTTAAAATGCACAGCTCATCTAAGAACAAAAGCTCACCATATAATATAAACCAACCAAACAATGCGTTTTTCTAGTGCCTATTGGCCATGGCTCGGGGACGCTCCTAAATGAAAGGATATACATGTTGCTAGACTACTAGGTCACTAACCCATACTGGTAGAAGGATCTTAACTTGAGTTGCTGATTTTCACTACTCAAACCTGAGTTTAGCCAGGAGTCAAACTCTTAACTTTCTAATTATTAGGTTATCTACAAAATAAATTATAATAAGAAATTCTGCTAGAACTCTTAAAACAATAATAATCTAATTTATTAAAATAATTTTTTAATTACAATTATAATAACACATCCAGTATTGATGGGGATTTCCAATTTATTGAACACTGGGCTTGAGAAGGAGGAATTGAACATATGTGTGAAACTGTGTGAAGCTGGTGTCAATCCCGAGGCCCTGGCTCTGGTTGTCAAGGAACTCAAAAGGGAAACTGCCTCCATTAAGGTCGACCCTCTGCCATCTTTTGTTTTTTCCTAGTTGTTTTTCAAAGATTTTCAGAGTGTTTATAAATTGAAATATTTTTTATTTAAAAAATTATATTATAATCTTGACATTCAAAACCATTCCAGGATTTGGAGAATAAAAAAGCAACACAGTCCTTTATTTAAATAATTATCCACTTATAAAAATCAAAGGTAACATTTCATTTCAAATGATTTAAATTCATTTCTACGTTAAAAATTTTTCTCATCATTTTTTTTTTCTTCAAATATTCAGAAAGCTGAAAAGATAGACGGCAATGCATATGCATGAGATGCTAAAAACAGATGCAAGGAAACCAAAATTTACTTTCAAGTTTCACAATCAAAATTTGCAAATCAAAATGTTTTTAGAACATTTCAAACAAATAAATCAACTCTTTCATTTCGAATAAACACACTTCAAATTCATTTTTTAAATTTATTTACCTCTTTTATAATCTTTGATGCAATAAAAGACTTCTGTAGTTAGACTGTGTGGCTTTATTTTTGCATTCATCGTGCTTATTTAAAGTTTCATTTTCGTTTATTTTTGTTTCAGTTTTCATTATTATACTTTTTTCATTACGTTTTTTGAACTTCTAAAAATTTCATACTTATATATTTAGTAAATTTTACAAAATTTCAGCGTACTGTGAGCTATACACTAGACAGTCTGAACATAAATAGATTTTTAATTAGGAAAAATGACCACGCGACTGGTTGCAGTAGCTTCAAAGACGACTCAAAATGGACGCAAATATTAGGAACCACTCACAAACTTCAAAGCTTCCAGCACTTGCAACTGATCGCTATACAAAGGATTCCATTCAGAGAGGGGTCGAATAAAACTTCTTTGATTTCAGCAGCTGTTTGTATTCTGAAATCTTAACTTTTCTGCCGTTCACCATGCAGGTTCTCTTGGGCTTGGGCCTTGCAGGTTTAAAGAGAAATACGAAATTGAGATATTCGAAAAAAAATTGTTTATATGAGCCTCAAATAACTATTTTTTGTCTAATTGCTTTTTCTTTCTTTTTATTTTCCATATGTCAATAATCTCTTTCCTCCCTTTCAAAAGTTCCCTCATCACAACGTCCCCAGCAAACACCCAACCACCACAACATCCCTAGCAAACCACCACGCCACCTCTACCACCACACAACACCATCATCACCCTCCCCCCACCACACCACACACTCCCAACATCACCACCACGCCACACCACCATCACTTCTACCACCACGCCACACCACGCCACACCTGTAGCGGTAGTCAGGGTGGTTTTGCATGTGCATCCTGCTGAGACGACACTGCTCTTCGTAGAAGGGCTGCTTATCACTGCTGCTCATCAGACGCCACTCCTTGCCTGTAGTCATTGTGTTTTTATTCTTTTTTCATGTTTTTTTCTTTCATATTCTAGTTTTGCTTTTTTTTTAGTATTTTTTTAGTCTTTATTTGGGCTAATCCAGACAAATGGCACAAAACATGGTGAAAAAAAACAACAATAAGTGAATGTCCTAGAAACCGTCAATCGTCTGTTGCTAAAGATCAAAACTGAGTATAGAATCAAAGTTATGAATCTCAAAAATTTTAAATTGAGTCAAAGCTTATATTGAATGACTGTTGAAGAATGTTTCATCAAATTAACCAAAACTGGAATGTTAAAAGGTTTTAAGAAATTCAAGAGCAGAATTGTCTATTAAATCAAATTAATGAGTTTTAAAGTCATCAATGTCTGTATTTCAAACGAGAAAATTGATGATTCGAAATTTTTTTTTTCAAACTCTGCAATCGGCAAAAAACTGTAACTCTTAGATAAAGTACCTTTCTGTAACTTATACTCGAAACTTTAAATTTCGAATAGCTAATAAAAACAGTCAATCAATTAAATTAGAAGACGGCGCACACCCTTTCACGAAACCGGAAAAAAATGATAGTATAATAAAAGTATAATAGTATTTTTTATTATTTTTATTTTTTTAGTTTGATTTTGTTTCTTAATTTTTCTTTTTTAAATTGCTTTTGCTGCCTCAAAAAATGTTTTTTTTTGTGTTTTTTTGTTTTTTATCCATAAAATAAATAAAAAATTGATAAAAAAACTTCAAAAAGGGGAGTGAAAAATATTTGAATTTTTTTGAATAAGATAAAAACATTTTAAAAAATTTGAAAATTAAAAAAATTCGCTAATATTAATAATACTAACGATAATTATCATCTTTTATTATTTAAAAAATAATAAAAAAATTAAATAAAAAATTGTAAAAAAAAGAATAGAATTAATAATAAACAATAAGAATAATAATTAATAACAAAAAAGAGATACTTAATTTCTGAAGAATTAGATGAAAAATGTTGAAAGAATGCTTGAATACCGAGTATTTTGGAAATATAGGAATTGTGCATGTCTGGGCACTCCTTCAGGATCTTCTTCCTTTTGTCTTTTGCCCACACCATGAATGCGTTCATGGGTCGTTTGATGTGGTGGTGGGTGGTTTGGTAGGGTGTGGTTGAGTGGTGGGTGGTTTGGTAGGGTGTGGTTGAATGGTGGGTGGTTTGGTAGGGTGTGGTTGAATGGTGGGTGGTTTGGTAGGGTGTGGTTGAATGGTGGGTGGTTTGGTAGGGTGTGGTTGAGTGGTGGGTGGTTTGGTAGGGTGTGGTTGCAGAAATTGGTGCTGATTGGGTAGCTTGGAAGGAGGTAGTGTGGTGGTGGTTGGGGTTGGAAGAGAATGGAAGAGAAGTATGAAGATAATCCAACTGAGAAGGGTGGTTGGCAGAAGAATGGAAGTGAGCAGGTGTTTCTTGTGGCATGCAGTCAACACCTTTCACGCAAGCAGAGTCAATACAACGCTGAGGTGGCGATTTCCCACCCCCACGTGACACCCTCAAAGCTTCCTCTTCCTCTTCCTCTTTTTCAAAAGCCACCAACCCTCTCTCGGCATGCACCTTCTTCGACCTGCAGGCTCCGGCGAGAGTGTGACGAAGGTGGAGGATGGAGAGGTGAGTCCTGGAAAGCATGAGGCGGTGATAGGCCAGCAAGAAAATACTTGGTTCCACGAGGAGGAAGGGAGGAGTGTTCAGCATGTGCCACCACTGTCTCATCCACCCCGCCACCTCGGTCCTCATCAAATCTCCGCCCTGCATGTCTGAGGTCGAATGCCCAGGGGCTTTGGAGTAGTGTGGCGTGTTTTGAAGTTTTCAAAGGTTGTGGAATGTTGTGGAAAGTTTTGGAAGATTTTGGAAGGTTGTGGAATGTTGTGGAAAGTTGTGGAATGTTGTGGAAGGTTGTGGAAGGTTGTGGAAGGTTGTGGAAGGTTGTGGAAGGTTGTGGAATGTTGTGGAAAGTTGTGGAAGGTTGTGGAAAGTTGTGGAAGGTTGTGGAAGGTTGTGGAAGGTTGTGGAAGGTTGTGGAAGATTGTGGAAGGTTGTGGAATGTTGTGGAAAGTTTTGAAAAGTTGTGGAAGGTTGTGGGAAGTTGTGGAAGGTTGTGAAAAGTTGTGAAGGTTGTGGAATGTTTTGGAAAGTTGTGGAATGTTGTGGAATGCTGTGGAATGCTGTGAAAGGTTGTGGAATGTTGTGAAATGTTGTGGAGGGTTGTGGAATATTTTGAAATGTTGTGGAATGTTGTGGAATGTTGTGGAAGGTTGTGGGATGTTGTGAAATGTTGTGGAAGGTTGTGGAGTGTTGTGGAGTGTTGTGGAATGTTGTGGAATGTTGTGGAATGTTGTGGGATGTTTAAAATGTTCAAGATTTTTTCGACACGCTTCACTGGCAATCGTTTCTTTTCTCCGAAATATTTTCCACTGCGAGTGGGAAGGAATCTGCCCTTATAAACCGACCATAATGTGTATGAGATGTGAGTTTGTATGCCTGTGTGTTATCTGTGATGCATCTGTTGGTCGGTGTAGTGGCTTGAATAAGATTGCTCTGCTGACGTTGAAAATATTGTTAAAAAATTGAATAAAAAAAAGAAACAAGAAAAAATGAGAAGAAAAGCATGGATGGACGCATGTTGAAACATGGATGGATGACTAATGAGGGATGAATGAAAAGATAATAAAAATAAAAATAAATTCTGAAAGTTTTGTTCTTGTGGAGTGAGTTTTGATTAATTGAAATTATAAGAATTCAAAACCAAAAAATAAATATATTATTCAAAAAAAACAAATTAAAGAAAAAAAAAGAAAAACGACGAAGAATGATGTGTAAAAGAGAAAACCAATGGTGAAAAAAAAATAAGAAGAAGGTGGGTGGTGAGGAAAAAGTGGACAAAAGGTAATAATTGTGGGAGAAAAATAAAAGAAAGAAAAAGGGGAAAAAGAAAAATATGAAATTTTGGAAAAAAAATAATGATAAGAAAAAAAAAAGAAAACAGATTTAGAAAAATAACAAAAAAAAAACAAAAAAAGAAGAATATGGAGTAGAAAGAGTAGGAGGAGAAAGAGGAGGAAAAAACGGCGAAAGAGGAGAAAGAGAAGGATGAGGAAGAAGAGGAGGATGATGAAAAAGAAAAAAATGAGAAGGAAGAAGAGGATGTGAAGGAAAAAGAAGATGTGGAAGAAGAGGAGGATAAGAAAAAAGAGGAGGATGAGGAGGAAAGGGAGGATGAGGAGGAAGAGAAAGATGTGGAAGAAAAAGAGAAAAAGGAGGAAGAGGAGGATGAAGAGAAAGAGGAAGATGTGGAGAAGGAGGAAGATGAAGATGAAGAAGAGGATGTGGAGGAAGAGGAGGATGAGGACGAAGAAGAGGATGTGGAGGAAGAGGAGGATGAGGACGAAGAAGAGGATGTGGAGGAAGAAGAGGATGAGGACGAAGAAGAGGATGTGGAGGAAGAGGAGGATGAGGACGAAGAAGAGGATGTGGAAGAAGAGGAGGATGAGGACGAAGAGGAGGAAATATCAGGTTGAAAATAAAAGGCGTGGCATTGTGGGATGACAAAGAGTTTGATTTTAACGACAACTCACATCCGTCTGCTGTTGTCTGCGATTGATTGCAAAAGCTTTTATTCGCAGTTTAGTGCCGTTGAAAATTCAAAATAATAAAATCTTTCTACTTTCATGGCTCCAAAGGTGTTTTGTGCCATCTGTTTGTTTGTTTGCCTCTTTGTATTGTTCCCTACTGTCAGATGTCTGAGTGATGACGTGCTAAAATGTTTGTTTTAAACAATTAAAAATAAAATTCTGAAATCTATTTTTAATATTCAATATATGTTTCTTCAAATCGAGAACATCTGAAGCCAAAAAACAAACAAAAAAAGTCAGTAAAAATCCGATTTAAAAAAATTTATTTCGTTATATGTAAAAAATAAAAACTTTTGCGGGATAACTAATGAGGAAATAAAAACAAGAAAAATTATAATTCTATTTTGAAAAAAAAAAGAAAAAAATAAAAATAAATTTTAATTAATTTTTTAAATTCAACTTTTAATCACTTTCATTGCACTTTTTTTTGAAATTTCAAAAGTTAATTTAAATTAAATTAAACCATTTAAGGTGTTACCTCCATAGAAGGACCACAATGGAGAAGACGAATGAAGCTGAATGAATACCTCCATGTTAATTCTTTCATCCCTGCCCTCCTATTGGATAGTCGCTCGTCCAATCAGCTAACGTCTTTTTAGTTTTTTTAATTATTATTTTTTAAAAGATTTCACAAAACGAAGTTTAGAGTGAATTTCTGATTTGCGGACATTTTTTGAAAACAATTAATGGAGGCTAACAATGAGAACTGCGCAACTTTTGAGCTGAAAAGCTTAAATTTGCATTTAAATTTTAAATTCTCGAAGTTTTGATTTATTTTTTTTTCAAAATAAAAAAAAAACTTTGATGTGTTTTTCTGATAGTTCGTGAACCGTATGAACAACAAAATAATTTTGAAAGAAAAATAAAAACAAAATAACAACAATACAAAGCAATGACAAAACTAGTTGAAAAAACGCAATAAAAAAAACGTAAAAATGTCACAAACTCAACCAAGGAAAACCTTCAGAAAACTTACGAGACACAATCACAACTTTCAACTCATCAAAAAACCACTAACAACAACAAAAAATGTCAACGCCTACAACAAAAAAACAAACAACATCAACAAAATAACAAACAACATCAACAAAAAACAAAAAACATCAACAAAAAAACAAACAATATCAAAAAAAAATAAACCACCACAAACAAACCACCACAAACAAACCACCACAAACAAACCACCACAAACAAACCACCACAAACAAACCACCACAAACAAACCACCACAAACAACCACCACAAACAACCACCACAAACAAACCACCACAAACAACCACCACAAACAAACCACCACAAACAAACCACCACAAACAAACCACCACAAACAACCACCACAAACAAACCACCACAAACAAACCACCACAAAAAAAAAACCAACAAACAAACCACCACAAACAAACCCTCCCAAACAAACTACCACAAACAAACCACCACAAACAAACCATCACAAACAAACCACCACAAACAAACCACCACAAACAAACCACCACAAACAAACCACCACAAACAAACCACCACAAACAACCACCATCAACAAACCACCACAAACAACCACCTCAAACAAACCACCACAAACAAACCACCACAAACAAACCACCACAAACAAGCCCCTACCACCAACCAACTAAACTTACACCACCAGAACATTATCAACAACCACTACCATCAAACCACCACCACCACCACCACCAAACCACCACCAAACCACCACCACTAAACCACCACCACCAAACCACCACCACCAAACCACC
>OX387251.1:612500-630000 GCA_947562095.1 Branchellion lobata | reverse complement strand
CACACACACACACACACACACACACACACACACAACCACACACACTCAGACGGGGAAAGTCCTGAAGGCCAGCTTATTTTTGTTCTTGTTCCGGGTGCGTTGCAGTTCCAGCCAGTTCTTCCACAGCTCGTATATAACGTCAGTGGTGGTCATGTGGTCAGTGTTGTGTGCGATAAGTCTGAGGATCAGCTCCCCGTCCTGCCTGAGGTATTTGCGGCAGTACAACTGGTGGTTCTTCTCAAACTCGTCCTCGCTCATGCCCATGTTCGGAAACATGGATCTGTGTGTTTGTTTGGTTGTTTGTTTGTTTGGTTGGTTGTGTGGTTGGTTAGTTGTTTGAACGATTGTGTGGTTGGTTGTTTTTTTTTTGATTGATTGAAAAGTTTGTATGGTAGGCGAGTTCGTTTTTTTTATGTTGGGTGGGTTTGTTTGTGGGTATGTATGTATGGCGATTGTTTGTATTTTTTGTATAACTGTGTGTTCTTGTTTGTCTTTGTGTTTTAGTGTGTTTAAAAACTACACTACAGATGATTATTGTTATCAGTAGTTTGGAATCTAGGATACAAAAATTATTATCAACAAATTAAAATGAAAAATAAAAGTAGTAATGTCATTTATAGATCAAAAAAAAGAAAAATTGTATATCATGTCGCTCATACCCTAGCGAACTTACGAGTTTTGGTTGTTGGTGTGGTTCACTTCGAAGTGCTCTTTACTGTCCAACTGGGCCTCTTTCTTGCGCCCTCTAGCGAATATGTTGAAAGATCGCCTTCTTTTCTTGGCCGGCATCTCAGTGTTGTTTTGGAGGTATATGGCCTCCAAGATGTGGTTCTTGATGAATCTGTTGATGTGAGAGAGAATGGAAGGATGGATGTGAAAGAGGATGGAAGGGGGGATGTGGGGGAGGATGAAAGGGAAGATGGAAGGAAGGATGGAAGGGGGTGGGAGGAAGGATGGAGGGGAGGGTGGGAAGATGGATGGAAGGAAGGATAGAAGGGGGGTGGAAGGAGGGACGGAAGAATGAAAGTGGAGTGGATGAGGAAAAAAGAATAGGATGCAATGGTTGGGAGAAGGGTGGAATGGGGGGAAGAGGGTGGAATGGGGGGAAGAAGGTTGGAATGGGGGGAAGAAGGGTGGAATGGGGGAAAGAAGGTTGGAATGCTTGGAGAAAAGACGAACTGCATCCGGAATTTTCAAAATGTTTGACTGAAACAATGAAAATCGTGTGAAAAATTTTCTTAAATAATCAATTATGACATATTATTCAACTCTGCTCCGTAAGCACCATATAATAAAAAACATATAAACAGGAAATATAATCTTTCAATGCGTTTACTCAGACTCATTTCGAGCTAAACATCAAATACAAGAGCCCACACAGAGTGTTCGATCGGAGCTTATGTCAACGAACAACACGCTGAGCCGTGAAACGCTGATAAATGCTATTTTACTATCAACTTCAAATCGATTCTTTGCATGAAACGCTACATAAAGGTATTTAAAAATACAAGAGCCAACAATAAAAGGCCTGAACGTAATAAACTCGACAGCTAATGAAATATCTTTTGACGTATTATTATGGGTAAGAATATGAAGTATAGAAAATTCGGTGTTAATAAAACATTGAAAAATAATCGTTCAAGAATTACTTCAAACAACGGTAAAAAAGAAAATAAAGTCAAGAATCATTTGCATACACGACAAAAAACACGCAAAATAAGAATAAAAGTCCTTAAAAAATCGAAATAAAAACTCGTCAAGAAAAGCTGTTCCAAAGGTGAATATCGTATAAAAAGATACAAAATAGGGAAAACCCTTTGAAAAACATGATAGGGGATTCATATAACCTTCCAAGCCTGTCTCTCACTCTAACACTACTTAGCTTTTCTAGCGCATGCTCCAATGCTAACTCTGATGCTAACCCCGATGTTAACCCTGACAATAACCCTAACCCCAACCTAACTATGACCCTAACCCAACTATGACCCCAACCCAACTATGACCCCAACCCAACTATGACCCCAACCCAACTATGACCCCAACCCAACTATGACCCCAACCCAACTATGACCCCAACCCAACTATGACCCCAACCCAACTATGACCCCAACCCAACTATGACCCCAACCCAACTATGACCCCAACCCAACTATGACCCCAACCCAACTATGACCCCAACCCAACTATGACCCCAACCCAACTATGACCCCAACCCAACTATGACCCCAACCCAACTATAACCCCAACCCAACTATGACCCCAACCCAACTATGACCCCAACCCAACTATGATCCCAACCTAACTATGATCCCAACCTTTACTTTTCCCATCCTCCTAACTTTAACACTAAACCCACAATAACTATAACACATACGATTACACTAATCCTCACGATAACTGTTGCACACACTATTACAGAATAGTTTACACTGAGTCCCACACTGAGTCCCACACTGAGTCGCACACTGAGTCCCACACTGAGTCGCACACTGAGTCACACACTGACAACTACTTCTCCTATGCAAACCTTTCTCGGTCAAAGGCAAGGATGCTTCTGAGGAACCACACGATGAAGCTGAGGATGCTGATGCCTGCAACAAAGATCATCCAGTACCACAGGAAGATGTAGATCTTCTCGTTGTACATGTTCACAGGCAGCACACACTGCACCGTGTGAGGGTGTGGATTCACTATGTCCTGGCCTCTCACCTGGTTGGTGGGTTGTTGGCTGGTGGTTTACTGAGGGGTGCTTTGCTGGAGGTGGTGGCTTGTAGAGGGTTTGTGGGTTGTTCGGTAGGCTGGGAGTTTGGTTCAAAAGATGGTGTAAGTTTGGGTTGGTTGGTGTAATGGCCAATGAGTATGCCAATGATTAGAGTGGCCTCGAAGCTATACGTGGTTAATGCCACTATAAAAATATTCCTGTTTGTATTGTATTGTATAATAGTGCTGAATTAAATTTTATATTATTGTTTTAATAAACAGAGATAAGATATTTTGAATTTGACGAGATGGTTTAGAGAGTAGAAGGTGCATAGTCGTAAGGGTGTTAGCAGTTATACTTGTTCAATTTTCAAACTGAACTTCAAAAGAACCGAAACCAAGAGTGATAAGAGGAGTTAGCTATGAGAACGTTAAAAATATGAAAAAATAAAAATTAATTATTTATAGTGCAAAAATTTAAATGACAATGCATACTTGAGAGACTACAGCGACAGTCGAAAAGTATAAAAGAGTTGAAGAAGTCGATATATTATTTTTTTTTGAGACTGGGAGAATTTATAAAATTTTTACCATTAGCAAGTAAGGAAATGTACTGAGAAGAGGTCTGAATAAGCTATTTAAGAGGCTCGTGAACAATTTAGAGGGGGGAGGTCATGAATAAACATAATCAATTACTCAATTATATGACGAATCAAACGACAGAGTGCTCCAATTACTCGACTAGGCGAATTATTTAGTGAATTTCTCACCAAATTTAGTGACAATCATCATCAAATTAGTGACAATCATCATCAAATTAGTGACAATTCAACTAATAATATAAGTTAAATTGTAAAATTAAATACTATTTGTTAATTTAACTAGTAATCTTTTTAAACTAATGTTAAATAACTGGCGGTGACTCAGTCTTCCTCTGCGGCGCTCTAAAAATCCAATTTATTATCATTATTATAATTTCATTACTAATATAATGAGCGGATTGAGTTTCGACAAATTGATTACTAAAGAAGTGAAGAAAATGGCTCTTGGTCTAATAAACGGTTCATTCGTTGTTTGTTTTCAAGTTTGAATGAAGTTCTGAAAGCTTCAAGTTTCAGCTGGCTGTGGGTGAGATAAGGAGCGGGAAGGCGGATGCAGTGTGGCTTGGTGTAGTATGCTGGAAAGCATTCTTAAAAATGCGACGCTAACTAATTGAGTTATATGAAATTTAATCTAAATGTCTGAAGTTCGAAGTGACTTTAAATATTCATTTAAGTTAACTTTTATACATCGGTCTGAAGAAGATGGGATTAGTTGGATGGTTATGGGAGTGGCCCGAAACTCTACGGGGTTAATGCCACTATAATAATATTTGTTTTTGTATTGTATTGTATTGTATTGTATTGTATTGTATTGTATTGTTTTGTATTGTTTTGTATTGTTTTGTATTGTATTGTATTGTATTGTATTGTATTGTATTGTATTGTATTGTATTGTATTGTATTGTATTGTATTGTATTGTATTGTATTGTATTGTATGGGAGATTCATGAATTGAGATTGTGGCATACAAACGGTAGAAATAAACTAGTCTGCAGTGCTAGAAGAAGAAAAATTTAAAGAAGTAGAAAAATGATTTTAAAAACGAAAGAATATATAAGAAAACAATGAAAAAAGACAGCAATTGAAAATTAAAATTTTATTAATATATATTAAATAAACAATTTACAAAAAAGAAGAAAATAATTGTTTATAGAAAATATAAGCAAACAGGAATAAAACTATTGACAAAGTTATAATAAAGCTATCAGCAAAACAGTAATAAAAATAATAGTGAAAAACCAAAAAAACAAATAACAAAGACCTCATGAATATTCATATGATAACAATAATAATAAAAATTGATTCTTATCCTCGTAAGAGCAACGAACTTTGAGCCAAACACAACGATAATAGAAATATCGCCAATGTGGCGATAATATGGGAAGGATTTTGAGAAAGATTGATGAGGAAATAAGAAGAGAGTGGAAATAAGAAGAAGGGATGAGAGAAAGAAGTGAAAAAAAGAAGAGAAGAAGAAAAAAAAAGAAAAGGATAAAAAGAAATAAAAAAACAAGAATGAAATATAAAAATAACATCTGATAAAAAACGATACGAATAATTTTTAAAAAAAGAAAAAAAAAACAAAAAAACAAAAAAACAAAAAATAAACAAAAGAAAAAATAAAAAGAAGGCGAGGGCACCTTGAAGTCGCAGATGGTGACGCGCGGGAAAGCGACGTAGTAGTCCTCGGTCCAGTCTTGCCCCAGTAACAGCTTGCGCGTGAGGTCGTAGCCGAAGGTGGAGTACTTGACGGACAAGACCCTGCTGAGCACCAACAACTGACCCACCACATTGGCGATGTAGAAGACCTTCGAAAGCAGGAAGATGCTGACCAGGTAACTGCCGAATCTGGTGGAGGTCGGAAGTGAGAGGTTTGGAGGTTGGAGGTGAGTGGTTTGAAGGTTGGAGGCTGGAGGAATGAAGCCAGGAGGTTAGGAGTTGGAAGGTTTGGAGTTCATTGTTGAGGTTGTATTGAGGAAAAAGCTGAGTGGGAGGATTGAAAAGGGGTTAGTTGTTTGTTTCGAAGAGGGGGGAGGAGTGTTGGTTGGATGGTGTGCTGATGATGGAGTTGAAGGGTGGAAAGAAGGCAGAGAGGGGTTGCTATAGAAAATAAGACGGGGGGAAGTTGTAGGAGGGGTAGGAGTGTGTATACAAGGTTAACTTGGATGGGTTAGTTGGTGTTCAAAGAAAGGGAGGGGCGATTGATGGGTTTATAAGAAGTGACAAGTGTTTAATCAAAATAAACTGGCGGAGACATTGTGCTGGTTACAAGGAACGTGTGATTACTCACTCGTTGAGGTTAAACGCTTCCAAGTTAAGCGCATAATAATTAAATATGTATTATTAAAGTTCGTAAGAACGGCCAAGTTTCTTAGAACACAAAGTCAACTTAAATGTTGATCAGATTAGACGGGGTGAGTGTACTTGGTTTTGTGAGGTGTTATCTCTTTGTGAGTGGTTGCGTGATGTTGTATGAAGTTGTGTGTAATTGTATGTACTTAGAGGTTGTTGTATGTTATGTATACTGTTGTATGTTATGTATGCTGTTGTATGTTGTGTATGCTGTTGTATGTTGTGTATGCTGTTGTATGTTGTGTATGCTGTTGTATGTTGTGTATGCTGTTGTATGTTGTGTATGCTGTTGTATGTTGTGTATGCTGTTGTATGTTGTGTATGCTGTTGTATGTTGTGTATGCTGTTGTATGTTGTGTATGCTGTTGTATGTTGTGTATGCTGTTGTATGTTGTGTATGCTGTTGTATGTTGTGTATGCTGTTGTATGTTGTGTATGCTGTTGTATGTTATGTATACTGTTGTATGTTATGTATGCTGTTGTATGTTGTGTATGCTGTTGTATGTTGTGTATGCTGTTGTATGTTGTGTATGCTGTTGTATGTTGTGTATGCTGTTGTATGTTATGTATGCTGTTGTATATTGTTTTGTTGTTGTACGTTGTTATATATTGTCGTATGTAGTATATTTTTTATGTTGTTGTATGTTGTTGTTTGTTGTTTTATATTGTTGTATATTGTTGTTTGTTGTTGTATGTTGTTTTATGTTGTTGTGTGTTATTGTATGCTTTTGTAGGCAGCTTCATAAATCTACTACACATGCGATGTGTAAAGTGGTATGCACTTTTAGGGACTTCAACGTGAACACACACAATGGCTTTCGACGTTTGGAGAAGTGTGTCGTTGGTGATGACATGAATTTATAAAAGTCATCTGTTTCCCATCCTATTCCGATTATATTCTTTGGTTTCATTTTTCTTTCAAGTTTTATTATTATTATTATTATTATTATTATTATTATTATTATTATTGGTATTATTATTATTATTATTATTATTATTATTATTATTATTATTATTATTATTATTATTATTATTATTATTATTATTATTATTATTATTATTATTATTATTATTATTATTATTATTATTATTATTATTATTATTATTATTATTATTATTCAAATTTTATTGTTTTGGTTTCACTTTACTCTTTTTATTAAAATTTATTTTTAATTTTTTTATTATTCTATTGTTCAATTTATTATCATTATTATTATATTTTTTGATTTTTTATTTTTTTTATTATTCACATTTTTTCATTTTGTTTTTCAATTTATTATTATTTTATTTTTCAGTTAATTATTTTTTTCTTTTTATTTTTTTATTCAATGCAACCTATTTTTATAACAATTACATTTTAAATTCCAACTTAAAATATTTTTATTATTTTAAGTTCAACCGAAATAATTATTCTGCCTCTGATATTGTTTGAATCTTTTCACTTTTCAACATAACTCACAAACGAACTTGATAAGCACCAGTCATTGTTATCAGCTTATCAAAGGTTGACTGATGAGGAGTGAGTTTGGATCTTTGTGTTTTGTATTTTAATGTATTGTATTGTGTTTTGTATCACCACGCAATCACCACTCTCCACAGCCCCACCCTTCCAGCAGGCCTCTCGTCTTCTTCTTTATACAGGACGTCCAGTCGCTTCCTTCCACCACACATTCCCACCATCGCTGCCACCACCTTATTCCTACCATCCCATCATCCCACCATCCATCCCACCATTCATCCCACCATTCATCCCATCATTCATCCCACCATTCATCCCACCATTCATCCCACCATTCATCCCACCATTCATCCCACCATTCATCCCACCATTCATCCCAGCATTCATCCCACCATTCATCCCACCATTCATCCCAGCATTCATCCAACCATTCATCCCACCATTCATCCCACCATTCATCCCACCATCCATCCCACCATTCATCCCACCATTCATCCCATCATTCATCCCACCATTCATCCCACCATTCATCCCACCATCCATCCCACCATTCGTTTCACCATTCATCCCACCATTCATCCCACCATTCATCCCACCATTCAACCTTCCATTTATTCCACTATTAATTCCACCATTCACCCACCATCCACCTCACCATCAACCCCTCACCTCTTTCCATATTTCCTGCAACAAGAGGTCTTGCGGCCACAGCAGAGGGTGTTGTTGTCCATGTTGGAGCGCAGAAAGCGATGGATCTGTTGCACCAACATCCGCATCGTCCTCTCACTCGTCTCCACCTGCCAAGGGGGTCGCTTTTTCAAAACCCTGGGAGCTCGTTCATACACCACACCTGCTTCACTCTGTTTCATCTTATAAACCCTGTGACACCTCTGCCACTACCTTATCACCAACCTCCATCGACCATTCAAAATTTCATAACTCCAAAAATAGCCTCTCACCCACCACAAAGTCACCCACACTCACCCAACTCACCTACCACACCCACCACACCTACCACACTCACCACACTGAGTACAGCCATCAATTCCACCCCCAACCACCACAGCCACCAAATCCACCCACAACCACTACAGCCACCATGGCCACAACCACCACAGCCACCATGGCCACAACCACCACAGCCACCATGGCCTCACCTTGTCGGTCATGGAAAATGTGGCAGCAACAGCAAGGATGTTGTCAGCATCAACTCCTGCCTTGTTGTTGAGGTTGTGCCAGATGAGGGAGGGCAGGTAGAAGAAGAAGGCCTGTGTTGCGAGTATTTTTTTCTTTTATTTAAATAAATATATAAATATTTATTTTTTATTTATTATGAATAACAAAGTAATGAGTCCATTTTGACCACTCTTTTGCCTTTTCTTGTGCGGACCAATGAACGATCTCGTCAGTCTCGACTTCCTTCGAGCTGTAACCCTTAACTGTCTTTTGAAGACATTAGCTCTACCTTCGCTTGAGTGGCATAGACGCTGAAGTAACCTCGCTCAAGCGAGGTTGCAACAAATATTGGTAATATTTAGTTATATCGTTGTAGACAAAAATATTTGTTAGTCAGAATATTATAATAAGCAGCGTCTTTATTAGGGTTCCATAGCTTCATAAACCATACACACCATCTCACATCTCATCGCAGCATCTCTACTCACTAGTATTATTATTATTATTGTTATTATTATTATTATTATTATTATTATTATTATTATTATTTATATTATTATTATTACTAGTATTATTATTATTATTATTATTATTATTATTATTATTTATATATATATATTCATTTATTTATTTATTATTATTATTATTATTATTATTATTATTATTATTTATATATATATATATTCATTTATTTATTTATTATTATTATTATTATTATTATTATTATTATTATTATTATTATTATTATTATTATTATTATTATTATTATTATTATTATTATTATTATTATTATTATTATTATTATTATTATTATTATTATTATTATTATTATTATTATTATTATTATTATTATTATTATTATTGTTATTATTATATATTATTTTTCTTTTTCTTCTTCTTCTTCTTCACTGTCGTTTATTTATTCAAAACTATTCTTTAATTTTTCAATTATTCAAAAGTCCACAAAGCGATAGCCAATGGGGATCGAGTATTTTGGAGACGTCACACGATGATTCAGTGAGGAATGGGACGAAGATACTCAATGAGGCCCTACTTAAAACACGCCTGACTTGTCGACCTTTTAAGAAAATTTCCGTTTTTCTCATTATTTACTAAACAAAGAAATGAAATAAACAATATTTTTGTTACAATTAGTTGATGAATGTGCATGTGTCTATTGTTTATTGTTTCCTTGTTTGTATACAACTGGTTGTTGTCGTATTCTCATCTCATTCTCATCTTTTTTCTCTGCTTTTTAATTCTCACATTGACTATGTATTCACTTTGTTAAATTTCAGCTTTTATTTGATTTTTTGCCATGCTTTGTAACACTTCTGGCTCCGACTGGATTTGATGCAGTGAACGCTCCAGACACATTTGATTGCCTATCCATGTTTATTTCCCATAATTCCATGCTTTGCGTAGTTCTCTCTCAGTTTTGGTCACTTACATAAGTGTAACTTCGCCAATGAATCGTAAAAATAGCTCATCACTTCCTTCGTCATATAAGCTCATATTGATTGAAGCGGCCCTCACTAAACGATCACCACTCGAGAGCCTTTGAGCACACAGACAATGTATGCTGCAGATTAGATTAGAATTAGTAGCTTGGACTACTTTGATACTAGTCGTATGACTTCTCACTTCCCGAACCTTTTTATATTCCAGCTCTTCGCAGCCATTACTCAGGCATAGAAGATTCTCCTCGGCACAGTCCTAGTCATCCACCGCACGATCCTCCAGTCGCTGTCATTGGCAGCCACAAAGATAAGCACCGGAAAAAGCCTTTTCATTAGTTCCTCATAACCTTCCCAACTTGCCCACTCCATACACCTATTCAACCATTCAATGGCTAACTTCCTTATTCAATACCCAACCCACTATCCTGTTTACCCAGCCCCCAACCCCATTGAGTCACTCACCCAATTTCCTCCTTCCCCCTTTCCAATAAACAACCTACCTTCCACCCATACGCCACAACCCACTCATCCACCTACAACCAACCCACCAGCCACCCCACCCCAACCGACCAACCCACCTGAGCCACCAGGATGAAAGGCACCCACTGATAGTAGGGAATCATTTGCCGGTTGTCCTTGCCGTCTATGCGAGGTGTGGACTCGTTCCAGGGGAGGTAGTAGGTGTTCTTGATCCAACAGAGACTTGTGGTGTACTTGCAGTGACTGCCTGGTGTGTTTGTGTGTGTGTGTGTGTGTGTGCGTGTGCGTGTTTGTGTGTGTGTGTATGTTCAAATGTGTGTGTGTGTGTGTGTGTGTGTGTGTGTGTGTGTGTGTGTGTGTGTGTGTGTGTGTGTGTGTGTGTGTATGTGTGTGTGTGTGTGTGTGTGTGTTATGAGGTTGTGAGTGTTGTTTTGGATGTTGTTGTCTAGCTTTAGTTGTCCGTGTGTAGTGTTTGTATGCTATTCAGGCTATTGTGTTGTGTTATCATGTTGGGCTTGTGTCAGGGTTTTTATTTTCTGGTGGTTGTCAGGGTGGTTGCCAGGGTGGTTGCCAGGGTGGTTGCCAGGGTGGTTGTCAGGGTGGTTGCCAGGGTGGTTGCCAAGGTCGGTGTGAGGTTTGTGGTCGCGATAGTGATTTTGTGGTTTTTGTTAATTTTGAAAACTTTTGATCTTAAAAAGTTGCAAACCTACGCGCAACGAGGGCCTATTTATTTTTTGACTTTGAAACTACAAACAAGTTCACTTGGCAAGCCCAATTAACATTTCAGTTTTTTATTTATTCATCTTTTTATCACTCCATCCCTCGTTTTTCCCTCCCTTCATTCTTCCACTCTTTATCCCTCCATCCTTCCATCCCTCCATCCTTCTATCCCTCCATCACTCCATCCCTCTATCCTTCTATCCCTTAATCCTTCCATCCCTTCATTCCCTCATCCCTCCATTCCTCCATCCTTCCATCCCTTCATTCCCTCATTCCTCCATCTCCTCATCCCTCCGTCTCTCCATTCCCTATTAGGCCTCCACCCTTCAATCAATTCAACACTAGGCTTGTAGTATGACGCAAAATGATCACCTCAATGATTATCTTCAGCCCAATCATAATCACTTCTGTCCTCTCCTGGCGGACCTTCATAATTAACCTGGCCTTCTAATTGTGTAAGCAGGTGAATCATGTTACTCATAATGCTTACCTTATTACGTCATTAGACGTTGTTTTTCAATTGACTATTTTCCTGTTATTTGTTTATTGTTGTATTACGCCTCTGATTTTTATGGTTTACTTTTTGTATTCAACGTATTTTGTTACTTAGCAACACACCCATCCTTAAACCCATCATTTTTCAATTAGAAAAGTGAATTCCACTTAAACAGCATTCAATTCCATCCTTCCAACCAATCATTCATTCAGCATTTTTATCATTACATTGTGAACCAAGCCATTTTTTCGTCTTTTCTTTCCGCTCAGTTTTATATTCACATTTTTTTCTCTTTTTCACCACCAACCCACCCACCCACCTATCTACCCATCCACCCACCTACCTACCCACCCACCCACCTATCTACCCATCCACCCACCTACCTACCCACCCACCCACCTATCTACCCATCCACCCACCTACCTACCCACCCACCCACCTATCTACCCATCCACCCACCTACCCACCTACCCATCTATCCACCCACCTATCTACCCACCCAACCACCCACCTATCTACCCACCCACCCAAACATCAACCCAGCTATCAGCCCATCTATCACCAATCCACAGATTCACCAACCACTCCTCCCCATTCAAACCACCAACACCCATTCTTCATCCACCCCCCTCACCAGTAAAGTGAGCCGGAGTCCAGCAAGTGATGGGATTCCTGACATACTGGTTCATGCTGATGAGGAAGGAGAAGCACACCAGCATCACCACCGTGTACCTCGAACTCAATCTAGAAGTGTTCACGTCAGTGTTTTTAGTGGAATTTTTGACTCGAGAAACATGTGACAACAACATAAAGGTAGCTGAGGTCACAAATATGTCATTATATCGGCATAAATATGAGTTTATAAAGTATAAAATATCTACATAGGAATATAAATAAGAATTGGAAACATAAAAGAACGATGTAGGAAACACAAAACACACTTGTTCTGATGCTCATTCTTCGCGCTATTCCTCAATACACTGAAAACACTACGATATATCTTTTCTTGTCTTGTAGCGTGATGGCTAGCAAGTATGCTTTAATAACGTGAGGCTCAGGGTTCGAATCCCGACTAAGCTCAGGTTTGAACCCTAAAAAGCGGTAACTCAGACAAAGAACAGACGCCGTTCTGGAGTGGCTTAGTCACCTGGTTGCGCCTCAGCTGCTTCTGCGCTTTGCGAATGGATTTTTTCTATAATTATTAACACTGAATTTCTGTCACTTCTCATAACAATGCTATTCCACAAGAAAGACTCATGAGCTACAGTACTGTGCTTATTCTATCCCCATGTCATCCTCATCAACCACCATGACATCATCCTCTCTCACAACAATCCCTCCTCCATCTCTCATCAACCACCATGACGTCATCTTCTTTCATAACAATGCCTCCTCCATCCCTCATCACAACCACGTTCTCTTCATCGTCCATCACATCCACTTAAAATCCTTAAAACCAATTATAAAAAAACACAATTAAAATGAAATCCCTCATGGAATCGTCATGGCAACGAATAAATACAACCTGCCTATCAACCCATGTCGCATCTCCGACTCAATGGACAGCGTCATATGGGAGGCAGATTCCAACACTTCCCTAACGTCCATCCTGGCCCTCCTGCAGGTCTTCTCAGACATCCACTCTAACATTCCTCCCTTCGTCGACCAACCATCACCCTCAATGCTCTTCCACCCTGGCTGACCAGCGAGGATATTAAGGAAGCTTCATCAATAAAACACTCTCTCACGTCTCAGATCATCTTGGGCTTTAAACACAGAGTCAGTCTGCATGCCTCAAAAAACCATGTCGCACTGCAGTGTACATTAAGGGATCTGTTACCCAGATAGTTCTTGGACCATTCCAGTGTGAGACCATCAAACCCTAATGTGCTTTTTAGCCGTTTCAACAAAATACTGCCATTAATCAAGTCAAAAGCAGCTGACAGGTATAACAGTATTATTACCATCATCGGCTGCACCAAGAATGTCTGAATACACTTTTGTGACAGCCGTTTCAGTAGAATGATGACGACGGTAAGCTGATTGGTGGGTGGAGAGAAGATTTGAATTATTTCAATAGCTCATGACTCTGTTGAGAACAAGCCTTTTTGAGAGCTTGGACACAATAGGATGAAGCAACGTTGTGATCAAGACTAGGCTTTTTCAACAGCGGTGTAATCTGAGCCGATTTCCAAGACTTTGGGACAATTCCCTCAGAAAAAGACTGATTGACCATACTTTTTACAAAAGGTAAAATCATTCCTGAAATCCTTTCCAAAAGCCAAGTGGGTATTGGATCAGACGCACACTGTTTATTGGGAAGCCTCTGAATAGCCTTGAGTAGCTCATCTTCATCCACATCTTGGAGCCTACTGAGACCACCTTCTTGTGCATGAGCTAGATAAATGGGTTCTTCTTTGGCTCGAATTGAGTTTCTCGCTGACTCAACTTTCTTCAACAAAAAAGATTGGAATTCAACAGGCTAAATTCCGTCAACAGAATATCTCTTTCCTCGACCAGAGACACTATTAATGTGGCTCCAAATGTTAGCCGTTTTGGTTTTGGATCACTGAGTTTATTATTCCAGTAATCTCTACTCTTGTGTCTACACAGTTTTTTGTAGAGTTTCTTGTGACCCATCCATGCAGCAAAATCATTCTCACTCTTAGTCCTCATGTAGATCCTTTCTAGACTCTGTTTCAGACATTTTGAAGTACGACACTCCCGATCAAACCATGGAGCAGAAGGTCTTTCATGTATTCTAACGGTCTTAAAAGGAATCATCTTGTCAAGGATCCCTGACAGAGTGGAATTATAAAGGTCAAAAGCTAAGTCCACCTCAAGACTTGTGGCAGCTGAAAGCGGAGACAGTTTCATTTCTGAAATAAATTTTTCCACGTCCAAAAAATTCCAACGTCTTATTTGGAGCTTGCAATAGATGGGAAGTGGCTTTGGCATCTGGCAACCGCACATTAGATTAGAATAACTTGAATCATATTGAGTTGATTAGATCGGATAGATTAGATTAAACCAGATAGATTAGATTAAAAGAAGAAGATTAGATTAGCATTTCAAGCCTCACCTGTCAATGACGTCATCATCGTTGTAGTCTCGAGTTGTGGGCGCTTGTTGAATCAGTCCCACTAACTTATCCATGCTTTGGAGCGGTGTTTGAAGGGGTTGTCACAGAGAATTTCAAACGAGAAGTTGTTGGAGATTTGTTTTTGTTTGTTCTCAGTCTTTTGTTTTCTTAAACTTTAACTTTTTTTCGTTTTTTGAGGTGAACGTTTGTTTGTTTGTGTTTACACGTTAAAGTTTGTTTGTTGTTCACGCAAACCTGTTTATTGTTGTTTGTTTAAACGCGTGTTTGTCATCGAAACTCCTCAAATGATTGTTTGTCGTTGTTTAGACACAAATGTTGTTTAATAAGGTATGTAGCTTGTATGAGTGATTAATAATATTGGTGGCAACAACAGGTGTTGTTCGAGTTATTATTCAGAGAAGCCTTAATTTCCTATTGAACAGCAATTCTCAAAATCATGTACTGTTTGGTAATAAGTGATTCAAAGTTAAAAATACTCAGAAAAAACGCTCCTTCTTTCAACTTTATGTCGTTTAAAGTCACTCTATATTATGGCGTCCTTTGTATTGTTCAGATGAACCGACGTGAATTCCTTTGCTTATTACTTGATCACAGCTTTTGGTAAATACATAGGCGACAATGACAAACTATTCAAATCGTTTTCAACACTATTTACTAAGTAGAATCCATCCGTTATATACCTTCATATGCTTCACGTCTTTGTACTTCTTAAGTCAATATACCTCGATATCTCATAACTCCATATCTTCATGAGTATTTCATATTTTCAATTTCACATATACTTTTGTTAACTATATCTTTTATATTCATTTAAGATCATGAATATATATTCATACTTTTCTATATCCTTTCCTTACCACACATCCATGTAAACCCGCTTATAGAAGCACTGACATGTGTATGGTTTTCATGTCCCGTCTCGTAGTGCTGATTGAACGAATGTGAAAAGTTTGAGGCGTAGTATATGCATAAGGCGCTATATCATTTATATTTCATATTTCAACATATGCTACACCATTTCTGTTTCCTATATCTGATATATATCTTGTATAGGATGTACACAAGGTATGTGTTTCATAGTTTGTATTCCCATATACACTAGACAAGTCTTTATAATGCGTAATCAGTATGCAGTTAACGGATTCTGTCGTGTGAAGTTCTTTATAAGGCCCGTGTTTCAAATGGCGACGTCCCTAACCCTTCTCCGAACCCTTCTTAGCTTCGCTTCTTTGTTCCTCGTGCTGTCTTCTCTTCACAGCTCACTGTTCCTTTCCTATTCATTACCGGGCATTCTTCTTTCTCTCATTGTAACGTCGGTGCGTTTATGTGCGAGGCTGTTCTATGTGTAAGGTTTAGGTAGGATTTGAGTAGCAGCTAGACAATCACCATAGAAACCAGGTACAAGAAGCTTATTCCGTTTGATTTCCATAGAAACGTTACATTCTTTCGAGAAAGCTATTCACGAAAATATATATTTCAGAATTTTTTCTTTTTCAAAAACTGCGTTGTGTCTTATGAATCAACAACCTTCCTTGAGTCCTCGTGCCTGTAGTAACCTCTTACTACACAATAGTTGAAGTTTCACAATCACTGCACTCTTCACGCCAGAAGAAACACAACCAATTTAATATTTTTTCTCATCGTCGTTTAAAACTTCACTTTCAGTCTTCGCACGGTTGAAACATGCGCACGTGGGTGTGTTTTTTGTCATGTACCTTTCAATGAAGAATCATGCTTTCCGCTTTCGCGAAATCGTGTAAAGGCAATATATAATTCATGTGAATTCATGAGGCTCTATTAATAGGATGCATGTGAGGTGAATTTGGTTCTATTAATAGGATGCATGTGAGGTGAATTTGGTTCTATTAATAGGATGCATGTGAGGTGAATTAGGTTCTATTAATAGGATGCATGTGAAGTGAATTAGGTTCTATTAATAGAATGCATGTGAAGTGAATAAGGTTCTATTAATAGGATGCATGTGAGGTGAATTAGGTTCTATTAATAGGATGCATGTGAAGTGAATTCATGAGGCTCTATTAATAGGATGCATGTGAAGTGAATTCGGTTCTATTAATAGTATGCATGTGAGGTGAATTAGGTTCTATTAATAGGATGCATGTGAAGTGAATTCATGAGGCTCTATTAATAGGATGCATGTGAAGTGAATTCGGTTCTATTAATAGTATGCATGTGAGGTGAATTATGTTCTATTAATAGTATGCATGTGAAGTGAATTCATTAGGTTCTATTAATAGGATGCATGTTTAAGGGTGAGTGTGATCTTAAACTTCAGAAAATAAGTAAAATGAAAAAGATAAATGGAAAAATTACTTGAAAGAAAATGAAAAATTTGTTTTTTTTTTCAACAATCCAAACTATCACGCCAACTTACATGGGATTCCCACGAGGTTTCGCTTTTTCTCATTATTTTTTTGTCTCCAACGTCCTAATAGTTTTTATTTTAAAAATTTTAAAGTCTAGTTAAACACAACACTAGCGTTTAGCTGTTACCATAAATGTTGCTCAACCAGAAATTTGAATAATAAATTAGTGTATAAAAATTATAAATTCTTTTATGTATTGTATATATAAATACCAATACACTTTAATGATAATATATGTTAATGTATATGTTATGTTTTGTGTGTACACTATCAGGGTTTGAACAAGGTGTAACAAAACCCTTTGTGGTGTTGTAGGCCAGTAAATGTTTGAGGTTCTTTTAAATAAAACAAACCCATAAAAGTGTTACGTAAGGCTTAAGTTAACTGCACAATGTTGCAAAAGGTTATTGCTATATGAAACGCCTAGATAACTTGTTTTTATGCCTATCAAATCATCTTTATCTAATCCAAAAATTTTTTTACTTTTTTTATTTTTCTGTTTCAAATAATTTTTTTCTTTAAACACATCAAATTCTCACTGGATTTGAATTCACCTCCAACCCAT
>OX387251.1:605000-607500 GCA_947562095.1 Branchellion lobata | reverse complement strand
ATACTAAGTACTATATATACTATATATATACTAAATACTATATATACTATATATACTAAGTACTATATATACTTTATATACTATATATACTCTATATATTTTTACTAAATCAAGTAATATTAGTAAAATGCTACGGTCAACCAAATTGAGTATTTTTAATGAGAGTTATTATTATTATTATTATTATTATTATTATTATTATTATTATTATTATTATTATTATTATTATTATTATTATTATTAATATCATGAAATAAAAATAATTTCCAAAAAAATTGCAAAGCAGCCAACATCGAGCAGCAGGATGCAACACAGCAACTGCACCAGGCCATCCACCCTTCTGTGCGACTGAATCTGGTGTGGTGGAAGAGGTTGCGTGTTATTAATCGTTGCTGTCTGTGGTTGTTTGTGGTTGGTTGTAGTTGCTTGTGGCCGGTTGTGGTTGGTTGTGGTTGGTTGTAGTTGCTTGTGGCTGGTTGTGGTTGTTTGTGGTTGGTTGGTTAGAGTTGGTTGTGTTTGTGGTTGGTTGGTTGGGGTTGGTTGGAGTTGGTTGTGGTTGGTTTTGGTTGGTTGTGGTTAATTGTGGTTGTTTGTGGTTGGTTGTGGTTGGTTGGGTTGTTTGTGAATGAAGTTAACTTTAACAATTTTCATGGTATTTGTTGAAGTATTCACAAAAACAAGGAAAGCCAAGAAATAACTGAAATGACATAACAAAGAGCCACCAAGCGGCACAACGCTCACCTCGTTCCACTCGTTAGCGACCAGGTACATACGCCAGACCGAAGGGAAGGAGGATGGAGAGGGATGGGAAGGTGGTTGTTTGGATGCTTCCTGGAAAGTTGAGGCTGGAGTCTCCATGGGAGGGAGTCTGCGGGCAGTGAGCTGGTTGGCAAGGGAAGAGACTCTCCTGTTGTCCTCCTGTGTCTTACCGCTGCTCTCCCAGTCGATCAAGAAGACGTCCGCCGTCACCTGCGTGTCATGGAATGGCAGGTTGTACCATGTCATGGAGTATCATAGCGTATCATAGATTGTCATTTAGTGTTATTGATTGTCATAGAGTATCAGAAGATCTCATGGGATTCCATGGGGTGTCATGGGGTGTCATGGGACTACATCATTCATCCATCACTCCCCCATCACTCCATCCCTCCTTCATCACTCTCATTCATTTTTTCTCCATCTTTCCTCCATCCTCTCTCCATCCTTTTTCCATCCTTCCTCCATCACTCCACATCTCAAGCACCAGCCTGCAGGAAGATCAATCTGAGGATGACGACTAGTTTGAGGACGAATGCGAGGATAAGGAGCACCAGGAAATAAGACCCCTCCAGCCCGTCATGCACCAACTGTATCACCTCCCGCTGGTTCTGTGGGTGGTTGGGTTGATGAATGAATAACAGAGTGAGAGAAGATATAACGGAATGAGATAATGGACAACGAAATGAGAGAATGAATGAATGAATTATATAATTAATGAATGATTACATGAATAAATAAATTAATGAATAAAATTGAACGATGACTAATAAAAATGATGATAACTCGTGAATAATAACAATGGTGATAACTCGTGAATAATAACAATGGTGATAACTCGTGAATAATAACAAAGGTGATAACTCGTAAATAATAACAATGGTGATAACTCGTGAAGATAAAAAACTCTAGTACAACAAACTATCCTACACTCCTCTGCACCACAGTTGTCACACTTGGCGCTTCATAACTCAAAGTTAATACTGTTTTTACTCTTCCTGGTATTTTCTTTGCCAGTATTATTATCATTTTTAAAAAAATATTATTACTATTATTATTAATAATAATAATAATAATAATAATAATAATAATATTATTATTATTATTATCATTATTATTATTATTTTTTTTATTATTATTACTATTATTATTATTATTATTATTATTATTATTATTATTATTATTATTATTATTATTATTATTATTATTATTATTATTATTATTATTATTATTATTATTATTAGAATTATAATAATTATAATTATTATTGTTATTACCACTTTTATTGTTGATACGAAGATTTTTTCTCCAGAAGGGACTGACCTTATAAAAGATGAGCGTCCACAGGGAAGAGGCGACGAGGACGACGAAGATGGCGGTGGAGAGATGGTTGCAGAGGCTGAAGACGAAGTAGAAGCAGCACAAGTGCTCGCTGCCGCCTCTCTTCACCTCGCCCCACGTCTCCAAGCCGCCAAGCACCACCGCCAGGGCCGCCAACACACCCACCCCTATCCACACGTTCCTCTCGTCCACGCTGTGGTCCATTTGGTAAGTAACTCGGAAAGACACCTGTGTGTGTGTGTGTGTGTGTGTGTGTGTGTGTGTGTGTGTGTGTGTGTGTGTGTTTGTGTGTGTGTGTGTGTTGTGTGTGTGTGTGTGTTTGTGTGTGTGTGTGTGTGTGTGTGTGTGTGTGTGTGTGTGTGTGTGTGTGTGTGTGCGTTTGTGTGTGTGTGTGTGTGCGTTT
>OX387251.1:585000-597500 GCA_947562095.1 Branchellion lobata | reverse complement strand
ATTGTTTTTTAATCTCAAATGTATGAACATTTTTCAGCGCATTGGTATCTAAGGCTACAATCAACCATAAAATCTTTTTAGCGCTACATTTGGATTTTTGGTGCAATTTTTTGACAATATGAAAAATAAATTTTTAAAATCGTTTTTCAAAAGTTTTAATTATAATTTAATTATAAGTTTTAATATATATATATATATATATATATATATCCTTACTATAATATGCATGTAGCAACGTGTCTTTTGACTTGAAAAGCTTCAAAAGGTAGATATTTGAAATATAGCTTCCCAAGTTTATGTCACCTGATGATTCTACTCATATTGAGAGGTTGTAGGAGCACTTAATATCGTAGTAACGTCTGTTCATTTGAGTTTGGTTTAAAAAAGAATTGGTTTTCGAGTCATTTAGTTTTTTTCAAGTGTGATCATTTTAAAGATGGTCAAAGTCTACAGTGACAGAAACTTACCGGTATAAAAAGCCTCGCAAATTTAAATAAGTACATTGATATATGCAAAATATTGAACAAAAAGCTTGAAAGTTGTAGGCTCGTTCGTTGTCCACTATGCATTCACATTGGAGAGACTGTAAGGTAGGTGTTGGTGCATTTCAATTCAACATTGGCATAATGAGCGCTCCTGATCAGTGTGGAATCAGCGCTGTACAAATGATTTGATTAGATTAGATTAGATAAGATAAGAATTTGCGCAACTTCTCACTGTTGATTACTTCGAAGTTTTTTTAGAAATTTTTTTAATTCTTCAAATGGAACCTTTTTGAAATTATTCCTATGTTGTTCAGTGTCATCTCATGAATTATTTTTATAATTATTATCATCATTATTATATTATATTATATTAATCTATACTTTTAAAATATTCTTAAACTTCCTTCCAACACAGGCTTGGAGTGATGAAGGTCTTGGAATGCAAACAACAAACAACCAGACAGCCAAACTTTTTGATGTCAACCTCACACAAGTATTGTTTTCAAAACCATTTCTTCATTACCACCACACCATATTTCACTATGCCATCTTCATAACTCCTCTGTCTTCACCATCACAACATCCACCACTACGCCACTTTCAACTACACCATCCACCACTACACCACTTTCAACCCCACCACCTACCACCTTCCACCAGTACATCAGCATGCAGGACCTGCCGGAGTATGGAGGGATTGGCAAGTCCATGAGCGCCATGGTGGAATCAGACCCCCACTTTGGTTTGTGAAAGTTTCTGCGTGTTGCTAAGTTTGTTTTTTCAAAAAATTTTTTTTTTTTTTGCTTTTTTTTTTTTCTTCATTTTTTCTTCATTTTTTCTTTTTACTTTTCCTCCTTCTACCCTTCCTCCTACTTCTCTTTCTATTCCTCCTCTTCTTCTTTTGCCTTTTTCTCTTCTTCCTCCTCTTCTTCTTCTTTCTCCTCTTTCTCCTCCTTCCCTTCTTCCTCCTCCTCTTCCTTTTTCTTCCTTCTCTTTTTTTTCTCCCTCCTTTTTTTCTTCTTTCTCCTCTTCCTCCTCTTTCTCCTCCTCTTTCTCCTCCTCCTCCTCCTCCTCCTCCTCTTCCTCCTCTTCCTTCTCTTTCTCCTCCTCCTCCTCCTCCTCCTCCTCCTCCTCCTCCTCCTCCTCCTCCTCCTCCTCCTCCTCTTCCTCCTCTTCTCCTCCTCCTCCTCCTCCTCCTCCTCCTCTTCCTCCTCCTTCTCTTTTTTCTCTTCTTCCTCCTCCTCCTCTTCCTCCTCCTTTTTTCCTCTTCTTCCCTACCACAGTGTTAGGACGAGTGTTCAAAGCAGCAACGTGTTTCTCCAGCAACAGTGCTTCTTACGACCACACGGACAGCTTCAGGAACGAAGTTGATCTCACTCTGCAACTCGCCACCCAGCTAGAAAGTCAATCATTAATTATACTTAATAATTATAATTATTAATTATAATTAATTATAATTAATAATCTTTTTAAATTTTTTTCTTTTTATTTATTAATTCTTTTATTCGTTTCTTAATGTTATCCTTCATTCCGCCTTTTTATAATCTTTTTTCGTTTTTTTTTTCAATTTTTTCTTTTTTTTGTTTCCAGCTCAATTGAGTGAGCGAGAAAATCTGCATGTTGAAGCTTTGAGGCATATGAAGGATGGGTGAGAATGCATTGGTGAATGAATAACTAAATAATTCTTTTGAAAAGTGAATGGATTAATTAATTCTTTGTTTAATTAAAAAATGAATTATTTAAAACCAATTAAATATGTTAATGAGTGAATGATGGTTGGGATCAGTGGATGCGTAAATTGAAAGAATAGGTAAAAGGTGTTAATAAAGTCAAAAGTAAGAACTAATCAGAACACTCATCAAATGATCAACATCACATCCTCTCTCTTCCACAGATGGAAGATAAGAGCTTGTGAGGTGTACGAGCGAATCCTTCTCAAGCACCCCAACGATCTGATGGCTCACAAACTCAACCAATTCTTTCTCTTCTTCCTGGGCAAGAACCAGCGTATGAAGGCTGGAACTGAGTTGGTCTTCAAAGGCTGTCCTCCCACCAACCCCCTCCACCACTTCTTGCATGGAGACATGGC
Source organism: Branchellion lobata (assembly GCA_947562095.1). NCBI lineage: Eukaryota > Metazoa > Annelida > Clitellata > Hirudinida > Piscicolidae > Branchellion > Branchellion lobata. The sequence continues at coordinate 594,926 of OX387251.1, read as the reverse complement.
TTTCACCCACTGTGAGAACGGCCTCTTCTCCGAAGCAGAAATCCTCGGTCGGAAGGTCAAAAACACTAAATCGTTATAAAAAAAATTATTTTTCATGAATTTTTAAACCATTTTGAAAACTATCAAAAAGAAATTGCTGATATTCTGTGTGGTTATTTGCTAAGGATATACTTGACAGTTGTTTTCTTTGGTAAATCTTTTAAAATTGCATGCTCATCGTTTACGTATCAACACTTCCACCAAAACCGCCTGAGCAAGTGTCAACAGTCGTTGCTCATTCAACCACAATTCAGCTGCCACTGAAACTACTTCTACAAAATCACAACCCACACGTGATCACAACTCCATAAAAACGTCCATTCCATTACAATCCCACCTAACCCATCGCAATTTAAAACCAACAACTCGACCACTAACAAGATCATCCTCACCCGAACACCAACGCATCAACCCACTCACTAAACCCACCATCAACCACACCCAACACCACAATCAGTTACACCCACCACCACCACATTCAACCACAATCAACCACACCCACCACAATCAACCACAACCACCACCAAAATCAACCACACCCACCACAATCAACCACCACCACAATCAACCATACCCACCACAATCGACCACAACCACCACCACAATCAACCACACCCACCACAATCAACCATAATCACACTCATCCACCACCACCACCACAGGGGATCCTATTATACCCCAAAGACAGTTGGTCCTACCACGCCATAGCACACTGCCTGGAGATGACAGGCCGTTATGAAGAGGGCTCCCAGTGGCTGGACACCACCATGCAAGAATGGCAGGTCCAAAGGTTTTCATTTTCATTTTTTTTTTGTTTTTTTGTTTTTCTGTTTTTGTTCATCAAGCATTTTGATTTAAATTTGTTTTCCACTTTGATTTTTCAACGTTTATTTTTGTTTCACTTTTTGAATTTTTTAATATTTTTTTTTAATGAATAACTTTTATTGAGATAAATTAGATTGTTTTTAAAAAAATTCTGTATAAATCCAACACACACACACACACACACACACACACACACACACACACACACACACACACACACACACACACACACACACACACACACACACACACACACACACACACATACACACACACACACAGGCAGGCAACCTGATAGCATGTCACGTGCATTGGCATAACGCAGTGATGAAGTTGCACACAGGAGATTCGGAGGCAGCCGTCAATATCCTCTGCCAAAAGGTAGGTGGTGGGGGTTGTGGGTAGTGAAGGTGGTGTTGGTGGTGGATACTGTTGTGTTGTTGTGTTGCAGTGTTGTGGTGTTGTGTTGTGGTGTGTTGTAGTGTTGTGGTGTTGTGTTTGCGGTGTTGTGGTGTTTTGTTGCGGTGTTGTGGTGTTTTGTTGCGGTGTTGTGGTGTTGTGGTGTTTTTTTGCGGTGTTGTGGTGTTTTGTTGCGGTGTTGTGGTGTTTTGTTGCGGTGTTGTGGTGTGGTATGCTGGTGTGGTGTTGTGGTGTGTTGTGGTGTTGTGGTATGGTGTTTTGATGTTGGGTGTTTTGGAATTGGGGTTTTTTATTGTTTTTGAAGACTTGGTTTTATTGATTTTAACATTTTCAAAATTACTCTAAACATTTTCAATGTAATTAATTATTTTTTTGTCATCATTTCTCCTCATTTGTTGTTGTAAAAGTTTGTGGCTGGACCACCATCATCACCATCCTCATCACCGTCGTCATCATCATCATCACCACAATCTTCATCACCGTCGTCATCATCATCATCACCATCCTCATCACCGTCGTCATCATCATCATCACCATCCTCATCACCGTCGTCATCATCATCATCATCATCATCATCATCATCATCATCATCATCATCATCATCATCCTCATCATCATCATTATTATTACCATCATCACTACAACCATCACCATCTTACTTCCCACCACTGCCATCATCACCATCACCCTCATCAGATCTTGAAGGAATATTTGAAGCCTAAAGATTCTCTTTCATTCGTTGATTCCTCCTCTCTTCTATACCGCCTCAAACTTGAAGGTGCTTCGGGAGATGGTGGTGGTAGTGGTGGTAGTGGTGGTAGTAATGGTGGTGGTGGTAGTGGTGGTAGTGGTGGTAGTGATGGTGGTTGTGATGGTGGTGATGGTGATGATGGTGGGGGTGGTGGCTGTGATAGTGATGGTGGTGGTTGTGATAGTGATGGTGGTGGTGGTGGTGGTGGTGGTGGTGGTGGTGGTGGTGGTGGTGGTGGTGGTGGTGGTGGTGGTGGTGGTGGTGGTGGTGGTGGTGGTGGTGGTAGTAGTGATGGTAGAGATGGTGGTGATGGTGGCAGTGGTGGTGGTGGTATTGATGATAGTGGTGGTGGTTGTGATAGTGATGGTAGTGGTAGTGGTAGTGATGGTAGCGATGGTGGTGATGGTGACGGTGGTTGTGGTGATGGTTGTAGTGATGGTGGTAGGTGCAGTAATTCAAGAGACTGTATCATTTGAATAATATGAAGGTTTTAATAACATAAATTAAAAAGAAAATTACTAAAATGAAAAATAAAAAGGTAAGTCGTATCAAATAAATGAATAATTCATAACTTGACAGTATTCCAAGGCAACTTTTAAAAAATTATTCACTAAGTTCATTTTTCAAATTTACGAAAAATAAATTGAAAAATAAATAAAAATTAAAATTAAAAATTAAAAAATAAATAAAAAACGCTGAATTGATTAAAAATGTGAAAGTTTAAACTGAATCAAATTTTAAAATAAATGTTTCAAAACTCGATTAAAAACCTCTGAAGGAGTGTCTGTGGATGAGGCAGCGCTGGAGGAGTTCGGGAGCATCCTGGAAGAGCGCCTGCACGATCACCTCCTCACCTTCAACGACGTGCACTGCATGCTTGCCCTCCTTGCCTCCAAACCCCTGTCGCAAGCCCACCTCTTCCTCCGCCAACTCCAGCACTATGTCAGGTTTGAGGGTTGTTTGCGGGTTTTTTTCTTGTTTTTTTTTTGTGTTTTTGTTATTGTGTTGGTGTTTTTGTTATTGTGTTGGTGTTTTTTTTATTGTGTTGGTGTTTTTCTAGTTCCAGTTGCTAGACTGCCGGAAAAACAAAGACTGAGATCGGCTTAGTCAAAAGATGTTTCCAACAAGCACAAGCTTAAATCATTGGGACTAAGAAGGTTCAGCGTCAGCGGACCTAAGTTGTGGAACAATCTGCCTAACGTTTTTGTGTTGTACTGTATTGTATTGTATTTCTGTTGTTTTTGTTTTTTTGTTTTCACCTTTTTCCACAATGCCACAACCCATGTTTCACCCTCTATCCCACCACACTATACTTCCACTATACTTCTCTATCACACCAACCAAACCACCACACCAAATCCTACCATCCCCAACCCCAATCATCACCCACCACAGCACCACCCACCACAGCACCACCCACCAACCCACTACAGCACCACCGACAAGCACGACTCGTACAGGCAGGTGACGAGCAGGGTGGGCATTCCGCTGTGCAGGGCCCTTCTGAGCAAGGAGGAGGGCGACCTCGAAGGAGCTGTGCACAGCTTGCAAGCCATCATGGACGACATCAGGGACATTGGTGGCAGTGATGCGCAGGTTTTTCACAGTTTTTTCTTTGAATATTTTTTGTTGTTGATTTAATCTTTCGTGGAAGTCTTGGAAATTCAATTTGATATGTTTTTATGGCTTCTTCAAAATGCGTCTGTAGCATAATAACAGCAAGTGGAACTGTTTCCACGGGAGCGCCTTCGAACAAAATGATAAACCTAACCTAATTTTATCTAATCTAATTTAATTTAATCTAATCTAATCTAATGCTAAAAGGCGTTTTACAACTGCTTTGGCTAAGTTAGCTACGATTAGCACATTATTTGTTAAACGTGAACCCCGGTGTTCGATTGCCGACTGAGCTCAGGTTTGAGTTTGAAAAGTGCCAACTCAAGTAATGAACCGCCTCGTACTAGGCGCTTTACACTGAGTAGGCTGAATTATATTAAGTGGAAAGTATTACTTGGAAATATTTTTAAAGGCGTTTTAGAATGTTGGAACGTTGGAAGTCATCTCATTTCGAAACAATCCTATTTCATTGAGTTTTTAAGTACTTTATCATAAAAATATAACCTCAGTCCGATTTATTAGTTTGCAAAAAAACACTTTATTTTTGAACTTTTGACCTTGTAAACTTAAAGAAAATAATAAATTTTATAGCGTTGATTTTTTACTATTCGAAAATGTCAACTTGTAACTTCTGAGGTGCTATACAATATTTTATTTTCATATAGCTTTGTTTTTAAATAATCGACAGAGGGACGTTTTTAAACAGGCGTTGAAACATGCAACTACTAATGTTCACTCTACAGAACATTCCGTTCTCGTCTCTTGAGGTAAATTTCATAATTTTTCAAAACTTAAAAATTCTTTTGAATTAGTTATTTTCAAACTACTCAATGTTTTTTTAATGTTACTAATTAATAAAAATATAGAAAATTATTCTTTGATTCTTTCTTTTAAATGATAAACATTATTCAACATCTTCAAACACTCATTGTTCATTTAGATGCGACCAAGAAATGAAACCAGATGAAAAATATTTCATGGGGTTCTTCGAGAGTAGGAAGCTTATCATCATCATTTGGAAATTGTAGCAAATACAAACTTTTTTTTTCAATACTTTTTTGAAAAATTCATTAAAATTTTTTGCAGTATTAAAATTATTAAATTTTTTTGAAACCTTAGATCTGTCGTACTTGTGGTTTACATTCACTTTTAAAAGATCTTCGAAGATCATTAAAGGCTAGTGCGACAGTTTAAAAAAAAATTGATGTTGTGCAATGTTGAAAATGGATTTTTCAAAATCAACATTGTTTTTTTGTATTTTGTTTTCTTTTTCAAATTCGGGAGAAACAGAGGATGATTGTTCTAGGTGCATACAAATCGTCGAAAAGTTTCAAAAGGTGTTCATTTTTCGGAATCGATTTTTAAAATAAAAATATCTTTCAAATTGCTTATTTACGTTTATGCTACTTTTTTTTCATTCAGTATAATTACAAATTTCATTAAAAAATATACAAAAATGTTTGCCTCAATCAATCATGGTTATAATAAGAAATTAAATTTTTAAAACCGATTTAAAAAAATATAATTGTTTTTAAATTTTCTTTTTGTTTATGCCACATTTTTTCATTAAGTATAATTACAAATTTTATAAAAAATTCACTAAAATGTTTGCACTTATTGTCCAAATAAAAATAGTAAGGAAAACCATTTTTCTGCAAGCGTCTTCAAGCTTTCATGCAAAAGGCCTTAAAAAAATTCACTGGTTTTATGGTGTTGCATTGAAAAATCGAATGATTTCCAAAAAACTCACCAAAGGGTTTGGTAATGACTGCCAAGTCAAACTTTGGAGGAGGGAACACTCATTGGGAAAAACAAAAACTTGGAAGGTTTCAGAGACTGTAATTCATATTTAAATATGTCGATATCTACATATATGGTCTCAAAACTCCAAGGGGTTAATGCCACTAAAATAATATTTGTGTTTGTATTATATATTGTTTTGTACATATGTATATTATATATATATATATATATATATATATATATATTTATTTATTTATTTATATATACATCTGAATTAAGAAAATATAAATACATGTGTATAATACCATTTTAAATCTACTATACTCAATAGATAACTTGATTGTTTTGCCTGCATGCCATGCAGGTATGAGTTTAGTGAGACAAGGTTCCTTGAAGTGATGGAGGCAGTCTGTTCGGACAGTGACAAGAAGGTGGGCCGGGGAATTGATGGGTGGAGTGGAGAAGGTCGGAATGGTGAGGGAGTGGCATGGAGGAGATGAGGTTCAATAGGGATGCGCTTAGTGAAGATGGATGGGGAGTTTAAGGTGGATGGATGGTGAGGAGAGTGGAGGTGAAAGGGGAAGGGAGTGGAGATGGAAGGAGAGGAGAGGGGAGATGGAAGGGGAGGAGAGGGGAGATGGATGGTGAAGAGAGTGGGTAGATGATCCTCATGACCACCTCAGTGCCATTCCATGCTGGAGGAGCTGGAGGAGACGTTGGAGAGGTGGTGGAAGAAGTACTATGCCCTGCAGGTGAGTAGAGACTCGTTTGTGAAGCGCTCGATGAAGGCTTTGTTTGTACTCAGTTTTGGTCATTCAAGTCGCAAATTTATTTATTTTTAATATGAATTATCATCATAGTTTTTATTGTTACAATAATTATTTTATATTTCATTAATACTTAATTAAATTTGTATTTCAAAATTTATAAATAGAAACCCTTACTCCATGATTGGCGCTTTCCAGGTCAAGTCTGACCTCAAAGACTTCATGTGTGTGCGAAGGTTGAAAGGTTAATCTTACCTTTTCTACAACAACGATACATAATTTTGAGCAACATTATTTTATAAAACCAATTAAATAATTTAACCAATTGTTTCCAACATTGTACAACAATGTATAACATTTCAACATTGTACAACAATTCATAACATTTCAACATTGTGCAACAATTCATAACGTTTCAACATTGTGCAACAATTCATAACGTTTCAACATTGTACAACAATTCATAACATTTCAACATTGTGCAACAATTCATAACTTTTCAACATTGTACAACAATTCATAACGTTTCAACATTGTACAACAATTCATAACGTTTCAACATTGTGCAACAATTCATAACATTTCAACATTGTACAACAATTCATAACGTTTCAACATTGTACAACAATTCATAACATTTCAACATTGTACAACAATTCATAACATTTCAACATTGTACAACAATTCATAACGTTTCAACATTGTGCAACAATTCATAACGTTTCAACATTGTACAACAATTCATAACGTTTCAACATTGTACAACAATTCATAACATTTCAACATTGTACAACAATTCATAACATTTCAACATTGTACAACAATTCATAACGTTTCAACATTGTACAACAATTCATAACATTTCAACATTGTACAACAATTCATAACATTTCAACATTGTACAACAATTCATAACATTTCAACATTGTACAACAATTCATAACGTTTCAACATTGTGCAACAATTCATAACTTTTCAACATTGTACAACAATTCATAACTTTTCAACATTGTACAACAATATATAACGTTTCAACGACAATTCGATACGTATCACGATCATTTTTTCGAAACATCACTCCATCAGTCACATCAACTCTACACAACGCAACACACGCCAACCACCACACACCAACTACTACACACCACCACCGCACACCAACCGCTACACACCACCACCGCACACCAACCACTAAACAACACCACCACACACCAACCACTAAACACCACCGCACACCACTCTTCACAGCAACATCACCAAACAACACAACAAAACCACACAAAATCAACCACATCACATTACACACAACAACAACCACACCACATTACACACAACAACAACCACACACATCACACCACACAACACGCACCACAGTGTGTTGTCCCAGGGGAACGTATGGCGGGAAGTGCACAGACTGTCCAGGAGGCAAGAGGACTCCCTGTGGAAACAACGGACTTTGCCAGGTCTGCATGGCCTTCAAATGAATGAATAAACAAATTTATGTTCAGTTAAATTATTAAATTAATAAATTTAAAATGTATTAAATGGATTTTCAAATAAATTAGACAATTTAAAATTCTATAAATAGATTTTTTTTAAAATTTTATAGTCTTTTTTGAAATTTATTTCAAGTTATTTCTTCTTTCCTTCTATTTTCCTCTTCAGCCATTTCTCATATTCACAAGGGAATCTGTCTAGATACCACAATTCCTTGCAATGTTTTCAACACTCGCTCACTTTTTTGTTTTTCACGTTGACAAACGATATTCTTGTAGCCGATTGGTTGACGATTTTACAGCAATGTCTTTTTCTTCCCCAGCCATTTCTCAAATTCACAAGTGTGTTTGCCTGGATACTACAATTCTGTGAATTGCCTTTCAATACTTGTTTACTTTCTTGTTGAGTAATTTGGCGAACGGTATTTGTATGGGCCTTGGTTGACGATTTCACTGCAGTGTCTGTATTTCAAACGAGAAAATGGCGGATTCGGAAATTTGAAAGAAAAAAAAAATTCACCCGCCTATCAACTCACACACCCACCACCCCATTAACACACACCATCCCACTAACACACCATCCTATTAACACACCCACCCACCCTCCCTCCGTCAAGGGAGAGGGCACCAAGGCAGGCTCGGGAGAGTGCGTGTGTGAGCCAGGCTATGAGGGGGATGAGTGTGAGAGGTGTGCCTCGGGATACTTCCAAACACTCCCACCCACCCCATCCTTCCCATCAGCCTCCACCCTTCATTGCTCTGGTCGTTGCTTTGTTCGTTTGTTCGTTTGTTTGTTTGTTTGTTTGTTTGTTGTTTGTTTGTTTAGTAATGGACTTTGCTTTTTTAAGCAACAACAACAATAAAACCTCATCAATTATCACCAAACCACAACAACAACAACACTACCACAACAACAATACAACAACACCACAACCAAGTTCCTACAACAACACCACTACAACATCTCCACAACAACATCCCCACTACAACATCTCCACAACAACATCCCCACTACAACATCTCCACAACAACATCCCCATTACAACATCTCTACAACAACATCCCCACAACAACAATAAAACAACAACACCACACAGCCTGCCACCCTTCTTGCAAGGGCGCCTGTGATGGCGAAGGAGCATCTGCTTGCAGGGCCTGCAAAGAGGGCTGGGTGTGGTTCGATGGCGTCGGCTGCTCTGGTATCTTCTCTCCTCATTCTCTTCTCTTCTTCCTTTTTTAAATTTATTTTTATTTTTTCTTTTTTTTTGGAGTTTTTTAATCTTTTTTATTCTTTTTTCTACCTTTTCCTTTTATTTTTATTTTTATAATCATTCTTTCGCTTGTTCTCTCACTCTTCTTCCTGCCCACCTAAATTCCCGAAGACTCATAATATGATACAATTCATATGAGGATTCAAATTTTTCAATGAGATCAACTGGAACACGATGAAATATAGCACAACAAAATACAATACAATCCAATACAATACAATACAATCCGTTTCAATAAAAAAAATATCACTCTCCAATATAATACAAAACATAATAATACAATACATCCCAACACAATACAATACAATACATCCCAACACAATACAATACAATACATCCCAACACAATACAATACAATACAATCCAATACAATCCAACTCAATAATCTCATTTAATCTAATCAGAACCTTTGTAGCGCGTCTTTTAGAATTTTTGCAAAGGCCACACACTCCAATGTATTGCGGTACTTGCCAGACGTGGACGAGTGCGAGGACGAGACGATGTGCAAGGGCAACCAGTTGTGCCTCAACACCCAGGGAGGCCACCAGTGCAAACGTGGGTGCTCCTCTTCCGCTTGTTGTGTCTTTTTCCTTCCGCTTGTCGTGTCTTCTTCCTTCTCTTTGTCGTGTCTTCTTCCTTCCCTTTGTCGTGTCTTCTTCCTTCTCTTTGTCGTGCCTTCTTCCTTCCCTTTGTCGTGTCTTCTTCCACCTCTTTGTCGTGCCTTCTTCCTTCCGCTTGTTGTGTCTTCTTCCTTCCCTTTGTCGTGCCTTCTTCCACCTCTTTGTCGTGTCTTCTCTTTGTCGTGCCTTCTTCCACCTCTTTGTCGTGTCTTCTTCCTTCTCTTTGTCGTGCCTTCTTCCTTCCCTTTGTTGTGTCTTCTTCCACCTCTTTGTCGTGTCCTCTTCCACCCCTTTGTCGTGCCTTCTTCCTTCCGCTTGTTGTGTCTTCTTCCTTCCCTTTGTCGTGTCCTCTTCCACCTCTTTGTCGTGTCTTCTTC
>OX387251.1:570000-580000 GCA_947562095.1 Branchellion lobata | reverse complement strand
ATTTTTAGTTTTAAAACTTCATATAGGTCTTTTTGTACTTTTATTTATTTCTATTTTTTTTTAAATGTACCACTAACAACTTATTAATAACCCATATAACCTTTTTCACTCCATTTTGTCCAAATAACGTCTTATTCGTCATCTCATGCTTTTTTCTTCCACTCCTCCCCACTTCATCTCTTTCAACATCATTTTTATTTTTTCATTTTTTTCATTTTTTTTTCTTTTTTTGAATTCTTTTTTCTCCTCTTCATCATCTGATTCGTTGTTGATGTTGTAATGCAACCATGCTCATTTGTGTCTCGCAGTCATGCTTTCATTTCATTTCGTCCGATTAGGAAAATTTATATTCCTGCCTGCTACCAGGATGCTTAAATAAACAAAATTTATATATCCTTTTCGTTTAATATATTTCTATTGGTTATTTTGCGTTTATTCATAATAATTTATTCAAATAATTTCTAGTTTTATTTTTTTTTCTTTTCAGCCTGGTTTTGCTCTGATGTTTCAAAAGTCACGATCGTGTAGTTTCCATTGAATGAACTATGGGTGGTTTTTTATGAGCGTTGAACTGCGTGTGGGAACTTTTTTCGATGAAGCCTTTTGACTACTCTTCTCTCCTCCCTCCTCAATCCTCTCTCTGACGCACACACACACCACACACACACACACACACACACACACATACACACACACACACACACACACACACACACACACACACACACACACACACACACACACGCACACACACACACACACAAAGACAAAAATCAATCATTGTCGCGGAAACGTTTTTACTTATTGATAAAATCAACTCCACAAGTTGTATTTTGAATGTTTGAATTATACTTTGATGAGAATTTTGAAAATTGTTCCGAATTGCCACAAGAGACTTGTGGCCTAGGGATTAATTTTAATGAAGATAACGAGCAGATGAAAATAAGAAAGCATTATGAAATAAATAATAAAAAAGTAAAATAAAAGTGAGCGGTAAATGAAAAAGTGATAAGGAAAAATAAATAAAACAAATGAGTTTGAAAAAAACGAGAAACAAAAAGGTGGATCCTGATAAGTTTAAAGAGGAAGTGACTGAGGGTAGCATCAAAGGTCAAGCCAGGGCGGGTTGGTGAGGTGGTGATGATGTGGTGGTGAGATGGTGAGGATGTGGTGGTGGTGTGGTGGTGGTGTGGTGGTGAGGTGGTGATGATGTGGTGGTGGTGTGGGGTGGGGTGGTGGTGAGGTGGTGGTGAGGTGGTGATGAGGCGATGGTGAGGTGGTGGTGAGGTGGTGGTGAGCTGGTGGTGAGGTGGTGGTGAGGTGGTGGTGAGGTGGTGGTGAGGTGGTGGTGAGGTGGTGGTGAGGTGGTGGTGAGGTGGTGGTGAGGTGGTGGTGAGGTGGTGGTGAGGTGGTGCGGATCGTCACACCAACTCTTCTCACCCTGTTGCAGTAGTTGCTATCATTTATAAGGAGAGTATCTTCCTATAAAAGATAAAAACAGGGCAGAATGGTTGCGTCGGAGAGGGAGTCGAAGCATTTGGACTGAAAAAAGTTATACAAAAAAGTGAAAGATCACGAAAAATACAAAGATAATATTGGAAGATGAACAGCGAAGTAATATTGAAATTAATTCATGGGGTATTAGGGAAATTAATTAGCGGTATATTAAAAAAATCAATAAAATTCGTGGAATTCACGAAGAACCTGATAATTGGTATCTGTCGGAAAAGTGTTTGCGTGTCTCTGCATTCCTGGCGACTTGCCTCCGTCCTACTCAGGTGTAAAATTTTCAGTGAAGTAGCCTTAATCGCAGCTTGTTTTAATGTTAAAGGACGTAAGTCAACTTTGCAACAACAAATCAATCACAGGTTGTCATGACAATCGTGTTACGTGGTTGACAATGCTAATCCCAAAGTTGACAATTCATATTCACAGTTGAATACTTAATAACGCATTTATAATGTACTTAAAATGAAAAATGAAATTGTAAAAAGTGCTTGAGTGCATTAATAATAATAATAATAATAATAATAATAATAATACTAATAATAATAATAATAATAATAATAATAATAATAATAATAGTAATAATAATAATAATAATAATAATAATAATAATAATAATAATAATAATAATAATAATAATAATAATAATAATAATAATAATAATAATAATAATAGTAATAATAATAATAATAATAATAATAATAATAATAATAATAATAATAATAATAATAATAATAATAATAATAATAATAATAACAAAATGTAATATATAATAAATAATATTAAAATGATTAATTATTCTTTTACTTTTTCTTTTGAATTATTTTATTATTATGAACGATAAAAATGAAAAATGAATGCTCGCTTAATATGGTAAAACAGAATGCTCCGATCAGACTAGTTGACTTCAGGCACGGAGAACGATGCGGCGTTGATATATCTCCCACTCATGCACGTATTTAAGCCACCACAGCAGGCCATGCTCAAGTCTTGCTCGCCGAGTGTCTTCCTTGTTGTCTTTGTCGGCTCTCGTGTTGAAAATTTGTTGAGAACTTTTTAAAATTAAAATAAAAAATACTCATCACTTTGCGCTTATTTTGATCATAGGCTCGTTTGAATACTCATAGTGACGGTAGCCTTGGAGAGGTTTGAGACCACACACGAAGATATGCTTTTAAGGCTGTTGTAGGAATCAATTATTCTGTTAGGGTGGGTAAGATTCAGAATCAGTGCTATCCGATGCGGTACTTTGTACGAGGTGGCGTCGGATTGAAGGTTGTTGAAACTAGTTGTAACAGTAGAACACTGCGTAGATGGTGCATCAGGGTTATATTACTGCTAACAAATTTTTTTTACAGGCATAACGGTAAAATTGCCTTAATTGAATCTCAATTTTTCTAAAAGAGTCTTGAAAGAATTTCTAAAGAGAGGAAAATAGAAAAAAGAGATTTAAAGAAGACGATCAAAACATTTAAAGAGAGACTCGTGTGCACTTACAACTCCTCCCAAGGCAGCGGCATGGACTTAACACGACTCACTCGGAAGGGCAGCTCATAACTCCACAACCTCAGAACCACGTGAGTTCCTTGCACGTCTGCCAATGTGCGCTTGCGTGGTGCATTGTTGCTTCGGGTTATTTTTCAATGAAAAGTAGTTATGATCCCAATGTGATATAGAATGAATGTTCTCATGATTTTTTATTAACTTTTGTGACATACGCCATCAATCTAAGCACTTCAAACATACTCCAAAAAAGTAAGCGAAACTAGACTGCACGGACCGCGTACTCTTATGCCTTTCGGTTTGGTTCGTTTGGGCCTTCAAAATTACTTTTGATTTACATAAAACATGCACTGCAACACAGTTTTTTTCTTTTTTTTGAATATTTTGATTTTTATAACTTTTTCTATGTTTGTTTATTCTTTTTCTTCTTCTCCAAAACACCCATGTCCCCTCCGTGCCTCGACCTAAGTAGAAACTTCTTCAGCATTCCTCCCTCATTGTTACTCTCGCCTTTGTTGTGTGGAGTGGAAAAGAGTTCCTTCATTCATTTTTATTCGTTTTTTTTTCTTTTTTATTTATTTTTATTCATTTTTTTTTCTTTTTTATTCATTTTTATTCATTTTTCTTTATTTTTTTTTCTTTTTTATTCATTTCTATTCATTTTTCTTTATTTTTATTCATTTTTTTTTATTTTTATTCATTTTTCTTTATTTTTATTCAATTTTCTTTATTTTTATTCAATTTTTTTCCTTTTTTTCTTACAAAATTTCATAACCACTTTAACATTATTTAATTGTTTTTATATTTTTATTTTTAATATATTTGTTTCAACTGTATTTAACCGATTGTTTTTGCGAATCAACATTTCAAAAGTTTTATGCCAATTCACACTTTGAGATTCTCAAAATTTAATTTTTCAGCCTTCTTCTTCAAAATCCTCTCCAAAAAAAATAAAAATTCACTCTAAAAATTCATTTTACCACCGCTTATTTCAAGCCACCTTAAATATAAATTTGATATTTTTTTAAGAGAACAAAGACCGCTTGAAGCTTAAAGGCCTATCTAATGCTAATTTAACACACACACAATGCCTCCAATGGTCTCTCAACTTGACTCCTCTTTCACAAAAATAAGTCATACATAATTTTAGCCTTAAACAAGTTTCAACCGTATTTATCGTTGTTTTGAATTAAATAAAAAAACAGATTTATTAATTTATTTTCAGTGAAATTTGCATTTTTATTCCTACAACAAAAATCAAATCTTTCTCACAACAAGACCACTTTTGAAAACAACATAGAGTTTAAACAACATAGAGTTTAGGTGGAGTGGGTGGGTGAGTGATGGGTGGGTGGTGGGTGGTGGGTGAGTGATGGGTGGGTGGTGGGTGGTGGGTGAGTGATGGGTGAAAGGTGGATGAGTGATGGGTGATTGGTGGGTGAGTGATGGGTTGGTGGTGGGTGAGTGGTGGGTGGGTGGTGGGTGAGGGATGGGTGAGGGATGGGTGAGGGATGGGTGAGTGGTGGGTGGGTGGTAGATGAGTAAGTGAGTGGTGGGTGAGTGAGTGGGTGAGTGGTAGATAGGTGGCGGGTGAGCGTTGAAAGAGAGTAATGGAATCAGTATAGGCTGCATGCCTAATCCAATTTATAAGAGCCGAAATAACTTGCATGCAGTTGCCTCAAGACACGATCTAAGTGTGTGATTGTGTCTGTGTGTCTACGTATGTATATATTCATGTATGTATGTATGTGTGTGTTTATTTATGTATGTATGTATGTGTGTTTATGTATGTATGTATGTATGTTCATGTTTATTCTTGTTGAATTTAGTGCTTAATTATTAAACTATACTTATGTGACTCTATCTAATTATTTATACCTTTATTGAAAAAAAAATCTATTGAAAATATTATAAAACGAACGGGTTTAGGCCGTGAGAACGGTTGTGTGAGCCAAATGAAGCTAAGTTGAGCTGTTTATACACACACCCTACTGGTAATTAAACCAAATCTAACGCAAAATCTTAAACAGTTAAACATCTTAAACGGTCTTTCCATAGCCAACCGTTTATAACATTTCACATAATGAATAATAAGCTAGTCTTTTTTCGACTTCACCGCTCATCGCCGCTACCTTGGGGCTCACCAGCTTCCTGGAAAGGTATAAAGCTCGAATGAAACAGAACAAAACATTAGCTCCAGGCGATCATGCGCAAGAAACCTCCAATTCAAGCTGCTTTCATCAGGTAAAACTGCGGTTCACGGTCGGGTTCTTTGGTAGACCTAAGGCAAACTCCAGTATTCCTTCTTGCTGGTCATCCCCTACACTTCCAACCCTCTCTTTCGACCGTTTCGACTCCGTCCCGCCGTTGAATTTTGAGGTTTTGAAAGTAAAGAGTGAGACTGAAGGCTCGCGCAACTCTGTCTCACTATGACCCGCGTCACGCGCATCATAGGCACCTGAGCCTTCTACTCAGTGGACGGCAGACGACCATTACCCACGGCCTGTCGGTCTGCAGTTTTAGCAGTTGTCAGTTGCCTTGCTTCTCTTGTTGCCGGGTCCGATTTCTGAGAACGAGAGAGTGGCAGAGCTGTCGTACAAAGCCCATGTCATTATAAAAACTGTACAGATTCTTTCCTTCGGTCTTGAAGAAACGGCTATCATCCGACAAGATGGAGCAATCAACATG
Organism: Branchellion lobata; assembly: GCA_947562095.1. Classification (NCBI taxonomy): domain Eukaryota; kingdom Metazoa; phylum Annelida; class Clitellata; order Hirudinida; family Piscicolidae; genus Branchellion; species Branchellion lobata. The sequence continues at coordinate 574,303 of OX387251.1, read as the reverse complement.
TCTGTTTGTATGATATAACTAATGTATGTATGTACGCATGACTTTGCGTACGTAATGTGAATGTGTGCAATTGTATACCAACATAGTTAAAATACAGATATGATAATCGCCGTCACAAATTATAGCCTGGATTATGAAGTGGACTAATGACACGCATTATGAGATGGCGTCCTATATCACTATAATTGTTTGTGTCATTACATGTTATGAGGTTACAATACAATACAATACAAAAACGAATATTATTATAGTGGCATCAACCCCATAGAGTTTCGAGGCCACATCGATCACTAACTTACAAACGTTATAGCGTTATAGCGTTGTACAACGCACAAACAATACAATGGGTTATAAAAACATAAAAAATACACTACCACCAAAAACAATGCAATACCACACAAACAATGCAATACCACACAAACAATACAACACCACACAAACAATACACTACCACACAAGCAATACAACACCACACAAACAATACAACACCACACAAGCAATACAACACCACACAAGCAATACACTACCACACAAGCAATACAACACCATACAAACAATACAACACCACACAAGCAATACAACACCACACAAACAATACAATACCACACAAACAATAGAATACCACACAAGCACCCATCTCATAATGATTCCAATCATGCCCATGCGTTGAAGGTCAATGATATATATTTAAGCTCGCCTGTGTATTTATGTCTGTGTGTCATTCATTTTGGTATGTATGTATTTATGTATGTCTGAATGTATTCGTGCATTTATGTATGTATATATTTATATAAATGTGTGTGTGTGTGTGTGTGTGTGTGTGTGTGTGTGTGTGTGTGTGTGTGTGTGTGTGTGTGTGTGTGTGTGTGTGTGTGTGTGTGTGTGTGTGTGTGTGTGTGTGTGTGTGTGTGTGTGTGTGTGTGTGTGTGTGTATTGACTTTGGAAAAGAAGAGCTTTGATTCGTTCAACGCTGATCAGGCCACTTGATGGAACTTGCAGCGGCAATTACAAGGAGGAATTAGTTCACGATGGGCATTGTTCCAGCCAATCACATCCAACATCACATCCATTCACACCTCCATTCACACATCCATTCACACATCCATTCACACATCCATTCACACATCCATTCACACATCCATTCACACATCCATTCACACATCCATTCACACATCCATTCACAAATCCATTCACACATCCATTCACAAATCCATTCAAACATCCAAACACACATCCCACCCCATTTCCACATCACCACTGCTGCATCGAGAAGCCGTGTGAAGTTGCAACCACCATTGAAGAGTGGGTATCAGTTATGGAGTGAATAATGAGAAGAGAATGGCAAGGATGCTGATGATAACAACAACAACAACAACAACAACAACAACAACAACAACAACAACAACAACAACAACAACAACAACAACAACAACAACAGCGACTCAAGCATATGATTGATGAATGATTTTTTAAGTTATTCGCATTTATAATGGCTGGCACGTTGCGGTGTGAGAGAAGGGTCTGTGTTTGCATCTTCCATTCAATGTGGCTGAGTGTTGAAGTTATAAAAATAACTATAAATCCAATTAATATCTATTAATAACAAATATAAAAAATCTATAAATAACTATTCGTGAAGCACCAAGGCGAAAAACCGAGGCTTTTGCGTTCAGTCATTGAAACAAATGAGGTATTAGAGATCATAAGCTTGTTTGAATAAATGTGTTTCAACTAGATTTCTAGAAGTGGGTGTGTTGTGGTGGATGTTGTGGTGGGTGTTGTGGTGGGTGTTGTGGTGGATGTTGTGGTGGGTGTTGTAGTGGGTGTGTTTTGGTGGATGTTTTGGTGGGTGTTGTAGTGGGTGTGTTGTGGTGGATGTTGTGGTGGGTGTTGTAGTGGGTGTGTTGTGGTGGGTGTTGTGGTGGGTGTGTTGTAGTGGATGTGTTGTGGTGGGTGTTGTGGTGGGTGTTGTGGTGGGTGTTGTAGTGGGTGTGTTGTGGTGGATGTGTTGTGGTGGGTGTGTTGTAGTGGGTGTGTTGTAGTGGATGTGTTGTGGTGGGTGTGTTGTAGTGGGTGTGTTGTAGTGGATGTGTTGTGGTGTGTGTGTTGTAGTGGATGTGTTGTGGTGGGTGTGTTGTGGTGTATGTGTTGTGGTGGGTGTGTTGTGGTGTATGTGTTGTAGTGGGTTTTTGTAGTGGGTGTGTTGTGGTGGGATTCAATGTATACTAATGCGCTCTTGTGTTTCTCATTGCATAGCCATTCAATGTTTAACAGTGTAATTCGTTGTATTTGTTTGTAATGTCTGTACGCTATTGTAATGTAATGTATTCTTTTCTTTGTTTCAATGTTAGAAATGCATCGTTATTGTTTTGTACTCCCGTGGGTTTTGTTTCATTGTTTTGTTGTGGGGTTTTATCAATTTTTATTGTTGTCACCTATCCAAGTAGTTTGTATTATTGTAAAATTGATTTTTATCATTTTTTACTTTTCAAACTGTTTTTCTTTCGTTTTTCTTAAATATTCATTCGACTTTTTTTGTATTTCAATGACTTGTATTGCGTTGTTGAGTCTTAATGGGTCTTAATGGGTCTTAATGGGTCATAATGGGTCATTGTGCCGATAAGCTGTGCCTAATTACTGAGAATAAAACAGTAGCAAGTGTGAAAGGAAATTCTACACATTCAACCCTTTTGAGTTGCTCCTTCGCGTTCATTGTTCATTCACCAGGAGGTGAATGACCGATCTCCCAATAATCTCATAAACTTACTTTAATCTTCCAATAATCTTATTAAACTAATCTATAATCTCCCAATAATCTTATTAAATTAATCTATAATCTCCCAATAATCTCCTTAAATTACCATAATCTCATTAAATTATTCCATAATCTTCACTGAATCAATAAGATTAGTCAAATCAAAAGGAAATATTTGCACAATTTTTAATTTACAAAAGTGAAAATTAAACAACTTTGAAACACACCGGAAGTCCATCTTCAAAGGGGGATCACGTGAGCTGGCCAAGAACGCCTTTTTCTTATTTGTATCATGGCAACTCATACCTTCTCACCTCTTGCAGTGCGAATGCTGTACAAACTCACGTGGAATGCCATTGTATCGCCTCTCCAGCATCGAAATAACAACTCTGCGTGTCGCATATCCTTCCAATCATCGTTTCATCACCCCCATCGAACATCAAGTAGTCCACAATCCACGTTTGGAAAACGAGAAGATATAATTCTTTTTCCGACTTTTAAGACCTTCCTTCTCCAGCCCCCCCCCCACCCACCCACCCCCCCCCCATCTACCAATCATACTCCAATCTTTTTCCATTTTCACCATCCACTTTTTCCATACTTCTTTCCTCCTCCTTCTTCTTCGACCCCCCTTCCCCCTCTCGTGACCATTCACACTCAGCACCTTCTCAAATGCTTGTTTGAATTCACCTCCGCCAATGTTTGACCACCCACACAGCCACGGTTGTCACCCCCCAACAATACAACTTCCACCTTTTCCAACCACTTCAAGCCCCCCTCCCCCTCCCCTCCCCCCCCCCCTCCCCCTCCCCTCCCCCCCCCTCCCCCTCCCCCTCCCCCCCCCCTTCAGACCTTCTTTTATTTATTTTTATTTTTTTATATTTATTATTTTTACTTTTTTTAGACTTCACTCAATTCTTTTGTTTTTTAAATTCGAATTTATATAAAATATCCATTTTATTGACTTATTTAGGCTCTTTTTTTTCATAATTTTTAAATAATTCAATGTTTGTTCCATTTTCCATAAAAGATTTTTTTAATGTTATTTTTTTATTTAGAGTTTTTGGTGTGATTTTCACTTTTTACGGTGTGATCGTGTTCCGTACATGCCAGTATGTGTGCCTATACCTACGCGTGTCAAACGCATTAACCTGCTCTTAATCTTAGATATATTGAATAAACAAAGCAAATTAAAAAAAAAAAAATAATAATAATAATATAAAAAATAATAACAATAATATAAATAATAAAAATAAAAAGATAGGTAATGAAAAAAATAATACAAATAATAATATTAAAAAAATATAATAATAATAATAATAATAATAATAATAATAATAATAATAATAATAATAGTAATAATAATAATAATAATAATAATAATAATAATAATAAGAGTTAATTATACTGATAAAGAAGTGAATAGTTAATGAAGAAATAAGAATGATAAATTATCATTGAAAAAATGAAGATAAAGGAGCCACAAAAATGAGACTGAAAAACAACAAAAGAAAGTAAAAGAACCGGAAAAGTTTCGCATCTCGTGAA
>OX387251.1:562500-567500 GCA_947562095.1 Branchellion lobata | reverse complement strand
GGCTGGCGTGGAGGTTGCGTGGAGGTTGGTGTGGAGGTTGGTGTGGAGGTTGGTGTGGAGGCTGGCGTGGAGGTTGGTGTGGAGGTTGGTATGGAGGCTGGTGTGGAGGTTGGTGTGGAGGTTGGTGTGGAGGTTGGTGTGGAGGCTGGCGTGGAGGTTGGCGTGGAGGTTGGTATGGAGGTTGCGTGGGGGTTGGTGTGTAGGCTGGCGTGGAGGTTGGTGTGGAGGCTGGCGTGGAGGTTGGCGTGGAGGTTGGTGTGGAGGCTGGCGTGGAGGTTGGTGTGGAGGTTGGTGTGGAGGCTGGCGTGGAGGTTGGCGTGGAGGTTGGTGTGGAGGCTGGCGTGGAGGTTGGCGTGGAGGTTGGTGTGGAGGCTGGCGTGGAGGTTGGTGTGGAGGTTGGTGTGGAGGCTGGCGTGGAGGTTGGCGTGGAGGTTGGTATGGAGGTTGCGTGGAGGTTGGCGTGGAGGTTGGCGTGGAGGTTGGTGTGGAGGTTGGTGTGGAGGCTGGCGTGGAGGTTGGCGTGGAGGTTGGTGTGGAGGCTGGTGTGGAGGCTGGTGTGGAGGCTGGCGTGGAGGTTGGTGTGGAGGCTGGCGTGGAGGTTGGCGTGGAGGTTGGTGTGGAGGCTGGCGTGGAGGTTGGCGTGGAGGTTGGTGTGGAGGCTGGCGTGGAGGTTGGTGTGGAGGTTGGTGTGGAGGCTGGCGTGGAGGTTGGCGTGGAGGTTGGTGTGGAGGCTGGCGTGGAGGTTGGCGTGGAGGTTGGTGTGGAGGCTGGCGTGGAGGTTGGTGTGGAGGTTGGTGTGGAGGCTGGCGTGGAGGTTGGCGTGGAGGTTGGTATGGAGGTTGCGTGGAGGTTGGCGTGGAGGTTGGCGTGGAGGTTGGTGTGGAGGTTGGTGTGGAGGCTGGCGTGGAGGTTGGCGTGGAGGTTGGTGTGGAGGCTGGCGTGGAGGTTGGCGTCGAGGCTGGGTGGAGGTTGGTGTGGAGGCTGGTGTGGAGGTTGCGTGGAGGTTGGCGTGGAGGCTGGCGTGGAGGTTGGTTGCGTGGAGGCTGGCGTGGAGGTTGCGTGGAGGTTGGCGTGGAGGCTGGCGTGGAGGTTGGTGTAGAGGCTGGCGTGGAGGTTGGTGTGGAGGTTGGTGTGGAGGTTGGTGTGGAGGTTGGTGTGGAGGTTGGTGTGGAGGTTGGTGTGGAGGTTGGTTGGTGTGGAGGCTGGCGTGGAGGTTGGTGTGGAGGTTGGTTGGCGTGGAGGCTGGCGTCGAGGCGGCATTGTTAGGGTCCATTCGATATTAATTAGAAGCTTCTTTGTGAACCGGACATGATCGCTATTACTCACATTTCCAGTTAGCAAAGTTTTAAAGTTTCTATTTTCATCGGGGCACGTTTGTTGTGTGCTCACATAAATCAAGGCCTCACGTGAAGAGTCTCTTCTTATGGTAACGTATGCAGCCTTTCCCATCAAATATTCAAATACAATATAATTTTGTACAATACAGTATAACAAAATGCAAAATAATACAATACAAGCTTCTATTTCAGATACAATACAAACCGGTACAAGCCATTAGAGTGCATTAAACTACGTTATGAGGCAGAGTTTGTTTGCGTGGGGTTATCGCTACCAAGCCTTGAACCCCCATTGTGAAATAGTGTAAGGCAACAGGGCCTCGGATGAGAATCCAATGTAAGACATCTTTTTGAAATTCTAAGCTCACTCTAAACCGCATGCTGGAAGATCTGCTATCAATATAATGCTATTTTGTTGTTTTTATTATTCTTATGTGTTTTTATTATTCTTATGTGTTTTTATTATTCTTATGTGTTTTTATTATTCTTATGTGTTTTTATTATTCTTATGTGTTTTTATTATTCTTATGTGTTTTTATTATTCTTATGTGTTTTTATTATTCTTATGTGTTTTTATTATTCTTATGTGTTTTTATTATTCTTATGTGTTTTTATTATTCTTATGTGTTTTTATTATTCTTATGTGTTTTTATTATTCTTATGTATTTTTATTATTAGTATTTTTGTACTATTATATTATCAATAACTTTACTATTCTTATGTTTGTTCATTGTTATTTTCTTACTGTTCTTGTTATTATTATTTTTATTATTATTATTATTATTAGGTTAATATCTTATTTTGCTCTCATTATCTATATTTTTTTATTACTTCAATAATATTATTTCTTTCATTATTATGATACAAATGATCATTATCAGTAATACAATCATCATCATCATCATCGCCATCATCATCATAATCATCATCATCATCATCATCGCCATCATCATCATCATCATCATCATCATCATCATCATCATCATTATTTGGTGGTTTGAACGTATGTTTCTCATGCGCAAGAATAATAATGAAATAAATTGAAGTAGTATTAAGCAGCACGGGAAGCTGTCGCAATGACGCAACGACCACTGCTCATGAGTCCTTTGTTCAACAATCACTCGAACCTCATGGAAGTGTTCGCCTTGTGAGGATGACCGGGGTGAACATAATTAGGGGCATTCGGTATAACGAGCACAACTGTTATATAGTAATAAAGGCAATGAAAGTGTCAGTAATCAGAATGATTGTATTCATACTAATAAATATTATTAATGGTTTAAAAGAATAATATGTTATTTTGTTATAGAAAGGTAAAATTAATTATAATAATAATAAAAGTAGTAGTAGTAGTAGTAGTAGTAGTAGTAGTAGTAGTAGTAGTAGTAGTAGTAGTAGTAGTAGTAGTAGTAGTAGTAGCAGTAGTAGTAGTAGTAGTAGTAGTAGTAGTAGTAGTAGTAGTAGTAGTAGTAGTAATAGTAGTAGTAGCAGTAGTAGTAGTAGTAGTAGTAGTAGTAGTAGTAGTAGTAATAGTAGTAGTAGTAGTAATAGTAGTAATAGTAGTCGTAATAGTAGTAGTAGTAGTAATAGTAGTAGTAGTAGTAGTAGTAGTAGTAGTAGTAGTAGTAGTAGTAGTAGTAGTAGTAGCAGTAGTAGTAGTTGCTGTTGTTTAAATTCTGACATCACTACTGCCTCCTCCACAACAAATGTTAGCCTCATAATTAGTACTAAAGTTGTCGTTATTATTATTGCTGTGGTTACTGTGTCTTGTTGTTGTTGCTGATTTTTCTTGTTGTTGTTGCTTTATTTTTTTTTTGAGTTTATTTTTCAAAGTGAATTTTGTTTTGCATTTTTGTTTTTATTGGATTCTTTTTTTTCTATTCTTTATTTTTATAATTTTTTATATACCTCATACTTAATAATTATTTTAATTTGCGATTCGTGCAAACAGTTTGGTTTGCAGATCAATCAAAAAAGTGTTCTCTTTCTGCTACAAGACAAAAGGATGTTCGTCTGTCGAGCTCTTCCGTTTCAGTTTTTTGATTCCACCCCTAGTTGCAGACTTCCGTAAAACATTATCCACTTATGACCATCACCAACCGCACTACAGCACTACGTTGTACCCAGTTGATGTTAACCTTTGAACAATTAATCAACTTTAACCGCCTTCTACCCTCGTTATGAATCTATCCTCAAGCCAGCAACCACCGACCATCACCACCGACGACTGACATTCAACCACCCAGACCGCCTAATCGATCAAAGCTGTCCCTCTTCACTCCATCAACCACTCATCAACCATTCTTCTCCCACCCTTCCTCGGAGACACCACGTGGAAACACCACGCGGAAATGCTTCCAAAATGACTCATGTAACACTCCCAATGGAACAAAACTAAAAAGAATGAGAACAATAGTATCATTAATAGACACAGTATAAAGAGCACACGTCTGACCATGCCGATCCAAATGCTGTTACCACTCCATCCTTCCTTCTCAATTCTCTTTCACTAGCGAGTAACCAATATTTATTTATAACTTTTTTAGCGTTTCATTTTTGAGAAAGCTTTTTATTTTCCACTCACATAACATATACATAGCATACATAACATATACATAACATATACATAACATATACATACATATACATAACATATACATAACATATAAATAACATATACATAACATATACATAACATATACATAACATATACATAACATATACATTACATTCCATACACATACATACACGCTTTGTATTTTTTCATTTCGTATATACAGTTGCTATATTAAGAGTTCTTGATATCCAGGTACTTATGAGGCTGTTGCTATGCAGTTGGCAACATAGGTGCTTATATAGGCCTGTATGCGAAGCTACTATTTTGAGGCTGCCGTAAGAAAGCCTGGTGGAATTAATGAAGGCGCGTTGGGCCATTAGGCAAATGTGGAGGGTGTTTGTGTTTCTGTGGTTTGTTCTTTGTGTGTTGTTTGTTCTTTGTGTGTTGTTTTTGTGTGTTGTTTGTTCATTGTGTGTTGTTTGTTCATTGTGTGTTTTTTGTTCTCTGTTTGTTCTTTGTGTGTTTGTTGTTTGTGTGTTTGTTTTTTGTGTGTTTGTTTTTTGTGTGTTGCTTGTTTTTTGTGTGTTGTTTCTTTGTGTGTTATTTGTTGTTTGTGCTTTGTTTTTTGTTTGTTTTGTGTTTTTTTCTCTGTTGGTTGTATGTTTTTCCTTTGTCTCTGTATTTACTAATTATTGGTGTTTTCGTTTTTTCTCTAATTTCACCCTTTAAATTGTTTCTGCTGTTTATTTTTTTGTTTAAAAAAAAATTTTTGCTTTGTGATTCAAGTGTTTCCTGCTCTTTGTTTATGCATTCATGCGCTTCGTCGTCTTTTTGTGCGTTGTGAGTGTATTTATGTGGCCTTTTGTGGAAGCGAGTGTACATGGTTAAACCTCGTTTTGTAATTTCTTATTCCTGTGTGTGTGTGTGTGTGTGTGTGTGTGTGTGTGTGTGTGTGTGTGTGTGTGTGTGTGTGTGTGTGTGTTTGTGTGTATGTGTGCGTACGTGCGTGTGTGTGTGTGCTCCACATGCGCCTGCTCTCTCCAGCGGTGTTTCAGTGAAAGCTATCTTGTTCACGTAATATTTCTTACGTAAAATAGTTTAATGAT
>OX387251.1:542500-557500 GCA_947562095.1 Branchellion lobata | reverse complement strand
TAAAGCTAATTTACTTTTAAACCAAAGACATTAAGTTCACTTTTAAGTTTCCAAAACAAAGACATGAAACAACATGTTATGAAGTGTTCTCAATATGTAATTGTCATGGCGAAATCCAACATTGGGCTCAAAATTAATTTAATTTAAAAAAAAAAAAGTTTTTCAGCCTTTTTTCTCATTTGTGAATAAAAAAATTAAAAAAAAAAACTTGAAATTGAGAAAAATAAAAGCGTTTTTATCAACTTTTGTTTTATATTTATTTTTTATTTTAAAATTCTATTATTGAATAACTGTACTGAATATTATTGAATACTGTTGTGCTGCATCTGATTCTGTTTCTTAAATAAGTTTGAATCAGTCTTCTGTTGATAGCAGTGGCTGTTTAGTTTAGTTGAAAAAATCATTCTGTAAAAAATTGAATGAATAAATGAATAAAGGACTTGAAGAAAAACCAAATGAATGTTTTAAAAGTGAATTCCCACAAAAAGTTGAAACTTGTGTTGGGAATTTTTTTATTCAATCTTTGCTATTGTTTGTCTCAGTGTGAACAAGCACAAAATACGATTACCAGTGTGTGTGTGTGTGTGTGTGTGTGTGTGTGTGTGTGTGTGTGTGTGTGTGTGTGTGTGTGTGTGTGTGTGTGTGTGTGTGTGTGTGTGTGTGTGTGTGTGTGTGTGTGTGTGTGTGTGTGTGTGTGTGTGTGTGTGTGTGTGTGTGTGTGTGTGTGTGTGTGTGTGTGTGTGTGTGTGTGTGTGTGTGTGTGTGTGTGTGTGTGTGTGTGTGTGTGTGTGTGTGTGTGTGTGTGTGTGTGTGTGTGTGTGTGTGTGTGTGTGTGTGTGTGTGTGTGTGTGTGTGTGTGTGTGTGTGTGTGTGTGTGTGTGTGTGTGTGTGTGTGTGTGTGTGTGTGTGTGTGTGTGTGTGTGCGTGCGTTAAAAAAAAACAAAAATGTGTCTACGAATTGTCTTTGACACACAAACACACACACGCACACACACACACACACACACACACACACACACACACACACACACACACACACACACTCAAACACACACACACATACGCACACACACACACACACACACACACACACACACATATTTCTTGCTGATGTCATCTGTCATCAATTTGCTTATCCTCTTCATCATCTGCTTGGTTATGCTAATACACTTCAACACAATGACCTATCCTCTTTTTGATGTTTTACACTTTACGTCCCTTGGTGACTTTTATTTTTCGTCGCCAGGGGGCCACTACCATTTCTTCACTTTGTTTCTTTGCTTCCTTTCCAAGTTTCTCCCGTGGTATGATACACGCAAGGTTTCATTGTTTGTTAATCATTTCAACATTTTTGTCTTGATTGGATTTATGTTGGTTTCGAAACTTCTGGAGATGTTGTTGTTGTGGATGTTGTTGTTGTTGTTGATGTTGTGATGTTTTTGTTGATGTTGTGATGTTGTTGTTGATGTTGGTGATGCTGTTGTTGATGTTGGTGATGTTGGAGATGTTGTTGTTGATGTTGTGATGTTGTTGTTGATGTTTTGAGGTTTTTGTTGATGTTGTGATGTTGTTGTTGATGTTGTGATGTAGTTGTTGATGTTGTGATATAGTTGTTGATGTTGTGATGTAGTTGTTGTTGATGTTGTTATAGTTTGAATTCCATTTCTTTCAGAAGTTTTCAGACTGCATTGTATGAAGTGTCCGTTAAACTGTTTTGTTTCAGTTCAACGAACGAAATCCCCAGTATATCCTTACGCAACAATAAATTTATAATAAAAATTCTATTTATAGCATACATTCTCACCAAGATGAACAAAAATATAACCGAAAAAAAATAGATGACGATAAAGCTGACTCACAAACACACGCACATACAAACAAATGCACACAAACATGCACACAAGCATGCACACAAACATGCACACAAACATGCACACAAACATGCACACAAACATGCACACAAACATGCACACAAACATGCACACAAACATGCACACAAACATGCACACAAACATGCACACAAACATGCACACAACCATGCACACAACCATGCACACAAACAACTCACAAAGTGGTTAGCAAGCTGCAGTGAGAGGTGGTTGATAGTGGAGAGTTGCACCACCACTCCAACAACAGTAACCGCCTTGTTGTCTTTCAGTGAAACTCTCAAAGGGAACTCAGAAAACCTGACGACCTTTTGAAGAAAATGATTAAAAAATCAATTATTCAAAATAATGACAATTAATAAATAAATTAAAAAAATATAAATATTCAACTTTAATATTTTCATCCAACGTTAAAATTTAAAAAAAAAAACTTTCTGGATGGAATTTCATCTGGATCCTTTGCTTATAACTCCAGTTTCAAGTTCCAGGATTTGTAGCATACCTTGATTCGCTGCAAAGGCAGATTTAAACAGTTTAAGTTTGGGACTGTTTTTTTCTTATTTTAAACCTTGCTTATTTGGGTTTTTTGTTGTTGATATTTATTAATTCAAATTTAAATTATTCTTTTTTTTCACAGTTTCATTGTTTATCCATTTTTTTTTGTATTTTCCGTTTTTTTAAATTCATAATTCTTTCAATGCACCAACTTTGTGTGCATTTGAAATCATGTTTTGTTCAAATATCTGGATTCATTTTCCAAATTTCAAATTAATTTGAGATACTGTTGAGTTTTTATTCGGTGGAAATTCACACCAGCTGTGAAAGTCGACAAGTGATTTCTGTTTGGAAACAATGTTTTACAAAATTGCTCCCAATCACTCATGCAACCACATGGAACTCATTTCACTTTTAATCAATTTTAATCTTTTCGAGGTATTCAATCTTCAAAAATGAAGCTCTGATCAGATAAAAAATATTAAATTTTTTTTGTTAAACAATTACGGCGAAGAGAGGTATTTGGTTTCAATGGCTCAATAAATTCATTAAGACTACAGCAAGGTTCACGGTGGAACCCTGATCAATAGTGGCACAAAAAAACTCAATGGATATTTAAAAAAAAACTAAAAAAATATAAAAAAATACTATAAAAACTCGATAAAAAATATGGAAAAGAGATTTCTGCTGTAGCTTATCAACACTCCTTCAGCGGCAAGGCATCAGCACACCGGATCTGATTCCTTTTGCTTTGCACCAACCACAATCATAAAGATATATTTTTGTTGTTGAAATTATTTTTTTTATTTTGTTTTCAGTTTTGAACTATTAAAGAGTTTTTTATGTTTTTTAGACAGTTTATTTATTTTTTTATTCAATTTTTTCAATCATTTTTATTTATATTTTTTTCCATTTTTTCGGATCGGTTTTTCAAAGTTTTTTGCGCACTGTAAATCACACGTTCCATCATTTTTTAGCTATAAAGGGCCGAAATTGCGACCAAAAAAAAAGATTTTTGCAATAAAATTTTTAAAATAAAAATAAACTTTTGTTGTTTCAAATCTTATTATTTTTATCTAATAAAAACAATTTTTTATTTTTAATCGACTCCAACAGCATATAAGGACTTTCTTTTGTTCGGCGTTCGCTTCCAAACGCGCCGAAAGTTGTTATTACTTCATTTTGAAAGTTTAGTTAATAATTTTATTACCAATAATTTTTTTTGCTGTTTTTTTATTCCACGTAATTTTTCTTTATGTTTAAAAAAAATTAATTTCATTCACTTTTCTCCCCTCTCAAGGTTGCCCGCAAAAATGAGGCACCTAGCGAACCAGTTGTCGTGTCTGGCTTGCACCTCGTCGCAGACTGACTCCCTCAGTCACTCCGAGTACCTCGACATCTACTCCTCCCTCCTCTCCCTCCTCAGCCACTCACCCCAACAGAAGCAACGCTTGCGGCAACAAAAACAAAAGCTAAGTCCCAAAAATAAAGCACTTCTGCCTTCAGAGCTTCAAGGCCAAGTTGCCACTTCTGAACAACAGCAATCACAACTATCAAAACAACCACAACAGCTGCAGATGCAGCAACAACAAAATTTCCCGCAACATGGACAACCTCCACAACATCTACTAACTTCACAACAAAGACAACACTCACAACACGTGAGCCACCACAACACCAAGCAACAACCCTCACTCACAACAAACAAAATCAACGCCAATAGTTCCGTCTCTCAACACACCGCTTCAAACTCTCTGCAGACAATCACACAAACACCAAACGTATACATAAAAACCCACAAAAACTCGAACGCACAAAAAGACCCACATCAAAAAGCACGCACACAACCGTACACACAACGATACTCCGGCGTACAAACACACGCAAAGACACACATGCAACCACACGTACAAGCAAGCAAACAAACACAGGCAGACATTCTACACTCGAGAATTTCTTCAACAAATAAACTTTTCACTAATGAAGAGTCTACCACTTCTTATGATAACAATAAATGTATACACTGGAATAATACAAAAAATACAAATAACAATAATATTAATAATAGTAGTAGTAGTAGTAATAATAATAATAATAATAATAATAATAATAATAATAATAATAATAATAATAATAATAATAATAATAATAATAATAATAATAACAATAACAATAATAATAAAAATAAAGGTGAGCAAAGTGTAAACAAAATAGGCGAGTATTCTTATCATTTCAACAACGATGATGTCGGTGATGATGATGATGATGATGATGATGATGGTGGTGGTGATAATGATGGTGGTGGAGGTGATGAGGGTTGTAGTGGTGGTGGTGATGGTAGTGGTGGTGATGATGGTGGTGGTGATGATGATGGGGGTGATGGTGATGATGGTGGTGGTGGTGATGATGGTGGTGGTGATGGTGGTGATGATGATGGTGGTGGTGACGATGATGGTGGTGATGATGGTGGTGGTGATGATGAGGGTAGTGATGATGGTGGTGGTGATGATGACGATTTTCCAATGAACAACAATGCCTCTTTAACTTCTCAGCACAATTTCCTGCCTTCCAAAACGTGAGTCACTGGGCTGGGGCTGTTGTTTTGTTGGTGTTTTTGTTGTTGTTATTGTTTTTGTAGTCTTTATATTGTATTTTTATTTCTGGTTCTTTGTACTGTTAATCATTTTGAGGTTGTCTTTCTTTGTGTTTTGTTGTTGTTGATATGTTTGTTGTTTCTTTGTTGTTGTTGTTGCTATTTATGTTTGGTTGTTTTATGCTGTTTTTATGTCAATGCTGCTGATGCTTTTGCTGTTTTTGTTATTTGTGTTTTCATTTTTGCAATGTCTTTTTTTATTCAATGTTACTGTAATTTCTGATCCATTAAATTGTTCTATCATTTCAGCGTTAGTTGAATTGCTAATGTTGTAACAGTTCATATGGTTGTTAATGTTGTTCGTCTTGGTTGCCTCAGTGTTGTTGTTGTTGTTGATGTTGTTTTTGTTTTGTTGATATTGTTGTTGTAGCCTGTAGAGTTTGTAGTGATTGTTGTTTGTGATGTGTGAGCAACGTTCCGTAGATTACACACTCCCCAAAACCTCCTTCATTTATGAAACCTTCCAGACAACCTTGTTGACTTCACTCAACCACCGTCACTTTTCCGTTATTATATCTCCACAGAGTTTGAAATTTCACAAGATGTTTATACTCATTTCACTCATCAACCATCCTTCATTATCCCAACTACAACCATCCTCCATTATCCCAACTACAACCATCCTTCATCATCCCAAATACAACCATCCTCCATTATCCCAACTACAACCATCCTTCATTATCCCAACTACAACCATCCTTCATTATCCCAACTACAACCATCTTTCATTATTGCAACTAAAAGTTCCTTTCAGGGGCTACCACAATTTATTTTTCATTTTCCACAATTTACCTCATGTTCCCACCATGAACTCACCATGTTACCTCATATACCCAAACCTTTTCCAGCAATTTCTCACACACAGTTGTCGACATTGTATTTCGAACGAGTTATTGACTTTCACTCGCGTGGACGTTTGTTTTGAAGCATCAATTTTCATCCCTCTTTCCAACAACTCTTTCCATCATCTTCTCCTCTCCTTTCTTTTCCATTCTCTTCATGTTCCTCCATTCTTCTCCATCTTTCCTTCTCTTAATCCTCTTCTATCCTTCTCCATCCTCTTTCATCTTTTTCCATCCTCCTCCATCCTCCTCTATCCTTCTCCATCCTCTTTCATCCTCCTCCATCCTTCTCCATCCTTCTCCATCCTCCTCCATCCTCCTCCATCCTCCTCCATCCTCCTCCATCCTCCTCCATCCTCCTCCATCCTCCTCCATCCTCCTCCATCCTCCTCCATCCTCCTACATCCTCCTCCATCCTCCTCCATCCTCCTACATTCACCTTTACTTTCTTCTTTTCCAATAACATATTCATTCTTTCCCTTCTCAATAAGCCTCATTCACAAAGCGTAATGTTTACACTTCAGTTATATTATTTTACAATGAATTTCATAATAACTCATATTGTCTTTGGAGAGTAAATCAGCCCCATAAGATGTCATATTAAATCAGCTTGACAATTCAACTTAGTTAATTATTCTCACCATGTTTCAATCCATCGCACAAAGGAGCTTTTGATTTTGTGCAGCTGATAACATTGACAAATTCATCTTGAGAAATACCTCTGGAATACACTGAAATACCTTTTAAAACGCTTTCAAAATTATTTCTTAAAAAATTTTTTTTAAATCTATTAAAAACTCAAAACCGTGAAGGAGAAAGAGGAAATACAGTTAACAAAACAATTTTTAAGAAAAAAATTCAAATGACTAAAAAATGATTTGAATGCAGAAATAATTCAAACATTTTCTTATCAAATATAGCGCTTTATTTAAAAGCGAAAATTTCTTTTCGGGTATTTAAAAGTAAACCAAGGGACGCATTAAACATGGGCGAATAAATCCTTCAATGCTGCGATCCTTGGTACAATGATATGAATAACAGTCGCTCCAATAACTTCTCTTCCTTTCTTTCTCTCACTCTCTCTCTCTTTCTGTCACTCTTTGTCTGTCTCTCTCTTTCTGTCACTCTTTCTCTGTCTCTCTCTTTCTGTCACTCTTTTTCTGTTTCTCTCTCTGTCACTCTTTCTCTGCCTCTCTCTTTCTGTCTTCCTTTCTTTCTCTGCCTCTCTCTTTCTTTCTTCCTTTCTTTCTTTGCCTCTCTTTTTCTGTCTTCCTTTCTCTGTCTCTCTTTTTCTATCCCTCTCTCTTTCTATCCTTCCATCCCCCTATTTTCTTTTTTTCCCATTTTTTCATTTCTCATTTCCTCCCTCCCACCATTCCTTACTCTTAATTCTATAAGTTTCTTTTTTTTTCTTTGTGTGTAGTTTTTTATTCCACTCTTCGCCTTTTTCCCTTCATCTTTCCTCCTTTCCCACTTAGTTTTTTATATTTTTATTTTTATATATTATTTCCTTATTTATCACTTTTCGTTTTTCCATATTTTTTTCTCACTTTTTTCTTTTTTTCTTTAATCTTTCTACAAGTTTCTCTTTTTTCTCTTCCTCTTTCCCTTCTCCTTCCCTCCCTCCCTTCTTCCTTCCCTCTCTCCTTCCCCCCCTCCCTCCCTTCTTCCTCCCTTCCTCCCTCCCTCCCTCCCCCCCCTCCTCCCTCCCTTCCTTCCTCCCTCTCTCTCTCCCACCCTCCCTCTCTCCCTCCCTCCCTCTCTCCCTCCCTCCCTCTCTCCCTCCCTCCCTTCCTCCCTCCCTCCTTTCCTCCCTCCCTCCCTCCCTCCCTCCCTCCCTCTTTCCTTCCCTCCCTCCCTCTTTCCTTCCCTCCCTCTCTCCTTCCCTCCCTCTCTCCTTCCCTCCCTCCTTCTCTCCCCCCCTCCCTTTCTCCCCCATCCCTCCCTCCCTCCCTCCTTCCCTCCCTCTCTCCCTCCCTCTCTTCTTTCGGACATGGTGGTACACAAGAGTTATAAATGGAATAAATTTGATTTACGACCGATGAAGTATCCGAGAATTTCTATTTTAATACTAATACTTCTTTATCAAAACACCCGCCATGATCCTTTGGGTCAGTTGCGAAAAGGAAAACAAGAGAAAAGATTTGATAAAAATAAAAAAATAATATTTATCATTATTCATCTTATTGTTGAATAATACAGCTTAACAACTCAAAAAGCATTTTTAACAAGTGTGATGATATTAATAAACATAATAATGTATTAAAAAAAAAAAAAAAAAAAAAAAAAAAAAAAATATATATATATATATATATATATATATATATATATATATATATATATATATATATATATATATATATATATATATATATATATATATATATATATATATATATATATATATATATATATATATATATATATATATATATATATATATATATATATATATATATATATATATATATATATATATATATATATATATATATATATATATATATATATATATATATATATATATATATATATATATATATATAATCAACAAAATAATGCGAACAAGCCCTTCAACTGCTATAGGAAGCCTCATGGGAAGCGGCCAACTGCATTGTTCAAAAGTGAATTTAATTTGAATAAAATTCGCGCCTTTTTAATTAGAATGTTTGATGATGATGAAGTTGAGAAGTTTTATGAAGGTTTTAAAGATCATTTCCTTCCAAAATGTTTTGTATTTCACTTAAACTATTTGATGCTGAGTGAATTTATTTTTGTGACGTCATTAGGTGATTTAATTAAGGCCAATTAACTTGAAGCTTATCAAAAGTGATTCAATCGAGTCTAATGGAACATTAAAATTAAATAAAAGTGAATAAAAAAGTTTTTATTATGCTTCAAAGTATCATAACCAACTTCACAAGTTCACTTTATTTCCATAACTACGATCAACCTTACGTACCTTAGCAACGAGAAACTGATTCCGTATGAACAAATTTAAATCAAAAATTAAAAATCTTGAAGATTGAAATTTTAAAAGTGGAAAATTCAGTTTAAAATTTCAAAAGTTAATACTGCGATTTTAATTAGGCACCAGTTGAAGCATATACTAATCTTTCTCTTCTTCAATCTCGCCCGTGCTAACCGAGACCATTGATACAATACAATACAATACAATACAATACAATACAATACAATACAATACAATACAATACAATACAATACAATACAATACAATACAATACAATACAATACAATACAATACAATACAATACAATACAATACAATACAATACAATACAATACAATACAATACAATACAATACAATACAATACAATACAATACAATACAATACAATACACTACAATACAATACAATACAATGCAATACAAAACAATACAATACAATACAATACAAATACGAATATTTTTATGGTGGCATTAACCCCGTAGAATTTCGAGGAGTTATAAAGGCTCAAAAGGTTTTTTGAACAATCTCAAAAACGGTGAAATTATAGAAATAATTCATTGAACTGTGGAAAACATTTGAAGTCTGAAACAGCCTTCGTCACTAACTCAGATAACCTTCCAATGGAGCTACTGAACGAATGCACATTTGACGTTTTGGTGGTTCTCAACATAACTTTTCAAACTCTTCAGCAAAACAACCTTCTTGACGAAACTGTTTCACTATTCTCAGTGAAACTATTACAACATTGTCAATGCAACATTTACAACGCAACATTGCCAATGCAACATTTCCAATGCAACATTTCTAATGCAACATTTTCAATGCAACATTTCCAATGCAACATTTCCAATGCAACATTTCCAATGCAACATTTCCAATGCAACATTTCCAATACAACATTTCCAATGCAACATTTCCAATGCAACCTTTCTAATACAACATTTCCAATGCAACCTTTCCAATGCAACATTTCCAATGCAACATTTCTAATGCAACATTTCCAATGCAACATTTCCAATGCAACATTCCCAATGCAACATTTCCAATGCAATATTTCCAATGCAACATTTCCAATGCAACATTTCCAATGCAACATTTCCAATGCAACCTTTCTAATACAACATTTCCAATGCAACATTTCCAATGCAACATTTCCAATGCAACATTTCCAATGCAACATTTCCAATGCAACGTTTCCAATGCAACCTTTCTAATACAACATTTCCAATGCAACATTCCCAATGCAACATTGTCAATGCAACATTTCCAATGCAACATTTCCAATGCAACATTTCCAATGCAACATTTCCAATGCAACATTTCCAATGCAACATCGCCAATCCACCATTTGAACTATTCCCAATAAGGGTATCAAGACCTCCTCAGTAGAAGGCAACAGTGTGCAAATGCCTCCAGTGAGAGGCCTCAAGGTTCGCTTGTTATGGGAGCTGCATTGAACAAGCAAGCTGATAGCCTTCGGTGGCTCCAGTACAAAACTGTAATTGCGTAATCATGCCGTGTGATTGCGTAATCACCTTGCGGCATTGCGTAACAACACGCTAATGAAGCTAACTATGCCTCTTGGCAAAGGAGCTTGCAAAGGTGGTGAAGCAACATACAAAAAAGCAAAAAGTTGATTTAAAATTGTTTCCAAATTCTTCATGCAGCCCTGACCAAAATAAATACCTGACACATAACTTCACTCAAAAAATCACAAACGTAACGGCGAATAGAGATTATGTAACGGAGATTACGTGTAACAGCACTGAAAAGGTTTTCATGGAGTGAATCTGACCCAATAGGAGCATTCTTAGCGCGCCGTTTCGAAATATGTTAAAAAGTGAACACAAGTGAGAACATACTGCATGTAGTGTTTACTCGAAACAAGCGAAGCCTCTTCTTCTTGAATGTCTGGAAAGCTGACTAAAAGAAAGGTTGAAGAGGCAGGCTTTAGTCATACATACAAGGAATAACAATTTCACGTTTGACTTTTCTATGTACGTGTCAGGCTAAGTCAAGAACACACGTGTTTTAGGTGTTTTAGGTGTGTTGTTTTTTTTTCATGTTTTCTCGGACCTTGAGCACTTTTGGGTGGTGCAAGAAGCTTAGCGTTTTAGTCTTTAACATCCTCAAAACCCTAGAACCTCAAAATCCTCAAAACTTCAACATCTTCGACACTTCAACATCCTCAACATTTTCAAAACCCCAACATCCTCAACATTCTCACAAATTCAACACCTCAACTTTTTCAACATTCTCACAACACCAACATCCTCAACATCCTCGAAATTCTCAACACCTCAACATCCTCGAAATTCTCAACACCTCAACATCCTCAAAATCCTCATCACCTCAACACCCAACATTCAACAACCCACAGCGCTACCAGGAATCCTTCTTCACGCACAGACTCATCTTCGCAGACTGACCTGTGTCTGGCCTTCTTGTCACACCTCCACGGCTACCAACTGCTCTCCAACCACTCATCCAACCACTCATCCAGCCACTCATCCAACCACTCATCCAACCACTCATCCAACCATCCATCCAACCACTCATCCAACCACTCATCCAACCATCCATCCAACCACTCATCCAGCCACTCATCCAAGCACCGTTAGCTTGCATGGCCTGTTAAGGGGGGGTTGAGTGAATGGCTGGATGAGTGGTTGGATGAGTGGTTGGAGGAATGGTTGAATGAGTGGTTGGATGAGTGGTTGGATGAGTGGTTGGATGAGTGGTTGGATGAGTGGATGGATGAGTGGATGGATGAGTGGATGGATGAGTGGTTGGATGAGTGGTTGGATGAGTGGTTGGATGAGTGGATGGATGAGTGGTTGGATGAATGGTTGGATGGGTGGTTGGATGAGTGGTTGGATGAGTGGTTGGATGAGTGGTTGGATGAGTGGTTGGATGAGTGGTTGGATGAGTGGTTGGATGAGTGGTTGGATGAGTGGTTGGATGAGTGGTTGGATGAGTGGTTGGATGAGTGGTTGAATGATCAATTTGAGATCGGCCCAATGCCTGGGTGATTATTTAACAACAATAATAAAAATCGAGTCAACAACAGTGAAAATGAGCCAAAAATAATAGCAAAACCAAAGTCAACAATAATGAAAAAACAACAACAACAAAAACACCAAGGTAAAGTAACACACAACAAGCCGCATGAACATTTGGTACTGATTCCATTATTAAGTCCTATTAATTGAAGTATCGGAGGAAATCTGTTCACATTATGTGTTTGTGTGTGTGTGTGTGTTTGTGTGTGTGTGTGTGTGTGTGTGTGTGTGTGTGTGTGTGTGTGTGTGTGTGTGTGTGTGTGTGTGTGTGTGTGTGTGTGTGTGTGTGTGTGTGTGTGTGTGTGTGTGTGTGTGTGTGTGTGTGTGTGTGTGTGTGTGTGTGTGTGTGTGTGTGTGTGTGTGTGTGTGTGTGTGTGTGTGTGTGTGTGTGTGTGTGTGTGTGTGTGTGTGTGTGTGTGTGTGTGTGTGTGTGTGTGTGTGTGTGTGTGTGTGTGTGTGTGTGTGTGTGTGTGTGTGTGTGTGTGTGTGTGTGTGTGTGTGTGTTTGTGGGTCTGTTGGTATGCCATTATAAACACATTTCTTCTCATAAATTATTGAAAAAATGTTCTTAACGATAAATTTTCAAAAATGAAAGCATGATTTGAGTGTGTGGTGCGTAGTGAAACCTTTGTTGTTAGACTGAGTGGTAAATGACCTTATTTTTCAAAAAAAAAATTCGGGATATGAACATGAAAAGTGAATAAGTAAAAAGCAGAAGGAAACACATAAATGTGAAAAAGAAATTTGTAATGAAAATAAGATAAAAAAAATAAAACATAAAAATAAACGGCGAAAACAAAATTAAACGATGACTAATAACCATACAAAAATAATAAAAAAACAAATAAAAAAATAAATTAAAAAATAAAAAATAAAAAAAAGAGTGAATGCAAAAAACCGAATTAACTGCAACTACTGAGTGAATATTTTTAAATTTGAGAGAAAAACAAAAATTAAAAAAATTATAAAAAAGATCATACAAAAGTTATAAAACACAGTTCCATAAGATTGCTTCATGGCCTGAAGTAGATTGAGTGAACTATGCGAAAATAAAGAAAAGAAAGAATTTTGAGAAGATAAATGAAGAATTATCAAGTAAGTGAATGAAAAACGATGGAATATCGCCACTTGATGGATCTTAAATATATCAATATAAAAAAAAAATTGAAAAAATAAAAATAAAAAGTTACAATAAATTGAAAAATAAAAAAATAAAATGGGTTACAATAAATTGAAAAATAAAAAAATAAAAAGTTACAATAAATTGAAAAAAAAAGCCAAAAAAATGAAATGAGGGGAGTGAAAAAGTTACAAAGATAAAAATAATGAAGGATAATGGAAATAATAATGAGTAAAAGTGAATAAAGTGAATGAACAATAATGAAGAAGAACAGTGAATAAATAAAAATATAAAAAAATATTGACACAAAATAAATAATAGAACAAAGAATTATTAACATGATATAACCAACGAAACAAAGATATATTAGCATAAAATAGCTAATAAAACAAAGAATTATTAACAATAAAAAATATAAGTAACAAAGATACATAAAATTGAATGAAGCGGTTAACTGGTTGGAGTGTACATTTAATACGTCATTTTAATGTTTCAGAGGTGGAAGAGGATGAAGAAGCGGAAGAGGAAGAAGAAGAAGATGATGATGATGAAGAAGGTGAAGGAGGAGCTGATGATAATACTGATGACAGTGATGATGATGAGTACGACGAGAAAGAAGACGAGGAAGAAGAAGAGAATGTGGATGATGAAGATGAGGATGAGGATGAAGATGATGACAACTTCGAAAATTATGAAGTGTTAGAAAAAGCCTTCAGAAAACTTGAAGTGGTAGGTGAAATTGGCTACTCATTCATTAATTCTTCCATGCATGATTTTGTCTCTTCATCAATGCATCCATCCATCGCATACACTTGTGCTCTGTCAATCATAGCTTGTCATCCATCGCATAAACTTGTGCTTCCACTTACATTAACTAGCTTCATTCCATTCCATTCATCAACTCATTCTCCATTCATTACATCAATTCATCACATTCATCCATCATATCCTTCAATTCATCCTTCATTCATCAATTATCCTTCATCAATTCATCAAGTCATTCATCATTTTTTTGGTTTCGATCTCTTCTACGGTTCACCAATTCACACTCATATGCCTGTGATTTGTTGAATGCTTCACGACACATTTATTGGTTCATTCAACCTCTAATGATGGAATGATTCATTCGTCTTCTGATTGATTCTTTCATTGATTCCTTCTTTCTTATTCATCCGTCTATCCTTTTTTTCCATCAACCCATTCTACGCTCTTCCATCCATCTTGCTTCACTTTCTTCCATTTATCCATCCTTCTTTTTCTTTATTTCATCCATCCATCTTTCCATTTTCCATCCATCACATCCATCACCCATCCATCCACACATCCATCCACCATCCATCCATCCATCCATCCACATCAACCTCCATCCATCCATCCATCCACCCATCCATCACCATCCATCCATCCATCCATCATCCATCCATCCATCCACTCCATCCATCCATCCATCCATCCATCCATCCATCACCATCCCACCATCCATCCCATCCACACCATCCACCCATCCATCCATCCATCCATCCATCCACCATCCATCCATCCATCCACCCATCCTCCATCCATCCATCCATCCAACCATCCATCCATCCATCCCCCATCCATCCATCCATCCATCCAATCCATCCACATCCATCCACCCATCCATCCATCCATCCATCCATCCATCCCACCCATCCATCCATCCATCCATCATCATCCCATCCACCATCCATCCATCCATCCATCCCCATCCATCACCATCCATCCCATCCATCCATCCATCCATCCACCTCCATCCACCCATCCATCCATCCATCCATCCATCCATCCACCCATCCATCCACCCATCCATCCATCCATCCATCCATCCATCCACCCATCCATCCACCCATCCATCCATCCATCCATCCATCCACCCATCCATCCATCCATCCATCCATCCATCCGCCCATCCATCCATCCATCCATCCATCCACCCATCCACCCATCCATC
>OX387251.1:510000-540000 GCA_947562095.1 Branchellion lobata | reverse complement strand
AATAACTACAACTCTTCCCACAATAACCTAGGCAATAAAACCAACGCAAGCTGTGATTTTATAGAACATCACAAGGGCACTGATGTGATGAAGGGACCTGAGAATGGTGCAGCTCATAAGAAGCATCAGCACGCCACCACCAACAGCACGTGCTGCAGGATGAACCAGCGGAATCAAAATTTTGAAAGCTTTGATAGTAACAACAGCAACAACAGTAACAGAATAAACAACAACAGCAACAACAACAGCAACAACAATAGCAACATTAACAAGAGTGGTATACACTGTAACACTAATAACAATAACAATAACAGCGATAACGACAACGGCGTAACAAGAAATCTTCTTTGTGCAAACGAAGGCCATAATCTGCTTGATCTCAACAACAACAAAAACTCCGACGTTCCATTTGCTTTGAAGTACCAAAATGACTGTCATTTCAACACTCCCAACAACAACATCATCAACAACAGTTTCAACAACAAACAGGACAACAACAATATCATCAACAACAGTTTCAACCACAACAGCTGCATCAACAACAATAACATCAACAACAATAACATCAACAACAATCCCAACACCAACAACAATCCCAACATCAACAACAATCCTAACATCAACAATCCCAACATCAACAACAATCCCAACATCAACAATCCCAACCTCAACAATCCCAACAACTACTACTTCGTATTGAATCCCCAGCCTGCGTGCAAAGGACCGCAAACAAGCAACGTTTCACCCAAACAACGAACTAGAACATCAGATCAAAATCTTTCACTCGACAACCAAAACAACAACATCAACACCACCCACAACAACAACAACAACAACAACAACAACAACAACAACAACAACAACAACAACAACAACAACAACAACAACAACAACCTTCCAACAGGGCCTCCTCCTCTACCATTGCGACCAAACAACGCCAAAACATGCGGCAAAAAGGAGAAAAAAAGAGTGAGTGAGTGTCCAACCTTGAAGTTGCAGACGAGTGGCTGTGGTGGAGCTTGTGGCCGTTGTAACCTTCAGCGACCGACGCCTAGTGGCGATGGCTGCCGTCCTCATGGCGTGGCGAGTGGCGCCTGTAACCTCGGAGGTGGTGAGAGTGAAAAAAAAATATCCGACAAAACGGATTTGGACTTGAAAAGTGAGTTTAAGAATGAGTTTAAGAAGCCTTTAGTGGCTGAAGATGCAGTCGTGCAGATGCGACAAAAGAGCCACAAGAGGGGTGAGTCGCCATCTCAAAGAAAAACAGTGGTTTTAGGGGAGAGTGACGTGTTAGGAAACAAAGAGATTCTGGCTGGCGTGGACATGGCTGGTGGCATGGGCGACGTGATGTACACGAACAGAGCCAACCTGCAACACACGATTCGAGTGCAGCAACTGCTCTTCCAGCAACTCATGCATCTCACCCCCCACATGCACTTGAATGACCCCAATTCCAACACTCCTTCCAAGCTAAGCTGTGGTGAAACGCAAGAGAATGAGTGGGTGATAAAGAGGAGGAAGGATGGATCGAGGTACATCACGAGAAGGAAAAAAAACTCATCAAGAAGAAACGGTAAGCTGCTGCAGAATGGAATTCTACCCATCATCAGACCCAAACAGGATAGGGGTGTGGCATGGATGAAGAGGGAGGTGATGGAGGCGAAGAAGGGAGTGAAGGAGGGGGAGAAAAAAGGGCTGGCGCGTGAAGAGGAAGGGAATGGAGTGATGGAAGGAAAGAAGGGAGAAGAAGAGATGAAGAGGGGGGATGAGGAGATGAAGAAGGAGGACGTGAACAAACACCACTCCCGTAAGAAAGACCCGAAGGCTGATGGAGGCAAGAAGAAGGCCTGTGTGGGAGGGAAGCATAAAAGAAGTAGCAAAAGACACAATAAAGTAAAAACTCTCCTCTCTGTCACCACCATATGAAGGTGGCTCACAAATTTCATTGACTACACGTGTACATTTGTACCTCTTCGTATAGCTTGTGTGTTTAATGTATGAAAGCCATGGACCAAAAAGTAAAAAAGATTATATGTGGGAAATGTAAAAATTATTTTTACGTCTCATTAAACGCATGATATTATAAAAAAATGAATATTCGAAAATTGAAACTTGCTTAAAAGTCGCACCGCGTTAAAAGCTTATTTATTTATATGGGGGTTTGTTTGTGGTCTTCAAGACGATAATCCCAAAGAATGGATTTTGTACCCCGTTCATTCGTTAATTCTTTGTTATAAAAATGGGTAAACACGAGTTAACTGGTCACTCCGGAGCGATCAAATGTCTCACTGGTTTTGCAACATCAAAGGTTCAAAGATATAAAATAAAGAAAAAAATAGAAATTAAATTAAATAAGAAAAAATAGAAAAAAAGTAAATAAGGAAAAAGTTAAAAAACTTAAGTAAGAATAATTAATTCAAACTCAGAAAATAAAGACTGAAAAAAAATTAAGAAAAAAACAAAAATAAACGGAAAATAAATAAGAAACTGGAAAAATAGGAAAAAAACTTTTTAAAAAATTTAAAAAAAGTTATAAAAAGTAGGAGCTGGCGGTGATGATGGAAGGGAAAAGAGCATAGGTTCTGAATCACTAGAAGCCGCCTAATGATTTAACTTCGAAGAAAAGACTGCCTGAACATTATAACACTGTTTTAAGTAGCATGTGTTTGAGGCCTCTGCTCTGTAAGGCCAAGAAGACTCTTTGTACGGAGGGTGTGTGATTAAAAAAATAAATAAAGAAAATAAAAAGTTTCGAAGCATTAAAGAGGCAGCAAAAGTAGGTGGTTTTTGTGTATGGTTGGGTTATTGGAGTGATAAGCTCACTTGTAAAAGGAAGAAAATAAAAAATAATTCTTGGAACCAATCACACAAATTCGAGCGACCTTTGCCAAGGAAGGTTCATCCAGAGGGGCTAACGAGGAATTAAACGATGACAAACGACTTGAAATCTCAGAAAGCAAAGAAAAAGGAAAGAAGAGAATGAGAAAAAGCAAAGATATAAGAGCTCTTAATACGCTACAGGGGCAACCATAAATAAAAATAACACATTCCTCATAGCGATGATTCAAGCTTGGAATGTTTCCACTAGTCTTTTGTGTGCTGCATCATCACCTCATCATCATCTTCTGCTGCATCATCACCTCATCATCATCTTCTGCTGCATCATCACCTCATCATCATCTTCTGCTGCATCATCATCTCATCATCATCTTCTGCTGCATCATCACCTCATCATCATCTTCCGCTGCATCATCACCTCATCATCATCTTCCGCTGCATCATCATCTCATCATCATCTTCTGCTGCATCATAACCTCATCATCATCTTCTGCTGCATCATCACCTCATCATCATCATCTGCTGCATCATCACCTCATCATCATCTTCTGCTGCATCATCACCTCATCATCATCTTCTGCTGCATCATCACCTCATCATTATCTTCTGCTTATTCATCACCTTATCCTCATCGCCATCATCATCTTCATCATCATCTTCTTCATCATCACCTCATTATCATCATCATATCCCTCATCATCCTCTTCATTTTCATCACCACGTCATCTTTTTTTTCTTCTTTTTCGTAATTAAAAGTTTTTTTTCCTTCTTTTTCGTCTTTTTTTTTCATGTTTTTCTTCACTTCTTTTTCATAATCACTCCAATTTTTTTTCTCATAATTTCATCATCGTCTTCTTTTTTTATTCTTCTTATTTTCTCAGTGTTTTTTTCCTTTTTCTTTTTTCTTTTTAATATTTTTAGCTATTTTTCTTCAATTCTTCAATTTCTTCATTTCTTTCTTACTTCCACCTAATCATCATCATTTTTTCATCTTATTATTATTTTTTCTTTTTTTTTCTTCTTAATCTTTTTTTCTTTTTCTTCTTTTTCTTCTTTTTCTTCTTCTTTTTCTTTTTCTTTTTCTTCTTCTTCTTCTTCTTCTTCTTCTTCTTCTTCTTCTTCTTCTTCTTCTTCTTCTTCTTCTTCTTCTTCTTCTTCTTCTTCTTCTTCTTCTTCTTCTTCTTCTTCTTCTTCTTCTTCTTCTTCTTCTTCTTCTTTTTCTTCTTCTTCTTCTTCTTCTTCTTCATCACCGGCATCTTCTCCCATAAAATATACAATAAATCAAGGCACATATTTCTCCTCTATCAACATGCAATTTTTAATTTTTAATTCTGTCGCATATATTTCCATTCATTCAACTCAATACAATCACATCAAATCCATTATATTACGAAGCCATTTCATTATATTTCTTTTCCAACTGCGCTCCTTTAGTCTCGCACTCCGAGCAAGCAGCACAAGGGTTGAGGATGACAACCACTCTTTCATGGTATCAAGGTGATGTAGGTGATATGGCTTTCAAGATTCCATGCTAACTCAGCCACTGAAAAGCTTCCAGGTAGAAGCCTCTTGGCTCCCACACGACCCTTGGAGCACCTCTGCTCTCCGCTGCACTCACCAGCTCATTTCCCTGAAGAGCCTTGAAGAACAAGCCAGATACACATAAACCTTTCATTTTAAGCTCACTCCATAATAAAAGCAAAAGTGAGGCTTACTATTTCCTTTCTTCAAAAAAACTTTTAAAAAATGTTAAAAAAAAAACAAACTTTCAAGTTTCATATCCACCATCAAAGTCGATATCTGATGTAACAAAAACCTTGCGTACATCTGCAGTGGTATCTTCTTCAGAAGTGAAACTTTGAAATTTCATAAACATGTCTGAGGCGATGAAAACAAAACAGTGCCAGGGACACTACACACACGACTTGAATAGCACAAACTCATTTGAGTGACATGAAACCACAAAAGTTCGAAGACGCCCTGGAAGAATACTTTTAAAAAATGTACACACAGAGTTAGTGTGTTGTCGAAACCACACACCAAAAATCCTCGGACCTCTCAAACGAGGTTCGTGAAGCAAAGCGACGTGAAACATTAAAGGACAACAGAAAGAAGCGTTGACAAGATCGGCGAGACGACATGTAAACGTTCATGAAAAGTAAAAAATCAACGCTATACAAATGTAACGAGTGGATTGGCAGGCGCAGCAATGGGTACACAATATCCGCTGCACCCACCACACCAGTTTGAAGAGAAAACGATCAGCGAAATAGCACTGAGAGAGGTGTGGTGCATGTGCTGTTAAGTGCCTCTTGGAAGACTCATTCCCTGAGGATCTTTCATCAAGCTGTTATTATAGAAGTTCAAACGGAAATTTAAGTGCCAAAAAGGTTGTTTCCTCAGTTTGGAGCCGTCTGGAAAACCCATGGCGTGGTGCATCCACTTCGGAGAGGCTAAAGAGTTTGAAAGGCGTTTGTGTGGATTGTATGCAGAAGTGCTTCAAGCACATAATAGTTTAGAAAGCACCATTGAAGCCACTTGATGTATGTTTAATGAAACTCTTGATGGGGTGAACAATAACGAGAAGAGGAACAGATTAGAGGGAAATGTTTATGGTTGAATGAGTCAGAGGAGTGAAACCTTCCGATGAAAATTTTCTTTGAACACTAAAATTGATTCTATTGAATGGTCCATTGTCGTTTGTCTGGTAGTTTGCTTGCGGTCTGTTCCCGTTTAGTTAACTTCAGCTTAGTTCAGTAAAATTAACTAGTAAATAAGTATAGTCCAGTATAGAATTGAACAATCAGTTTAAAAAATAATAAAATTCAAGTTAAAATAAACTACTCAAGCAAACAAGCGGAAGATAACGTCGCTGTGATTGAAAAACTAGTGGTAAATACTTCTCGAAAGTTTCAAAATAACAATAAAAACGTTTTTTCGAATCTAAAAGTTTTTTTAAATACAAATTATTTCCAAATAAAAAATTATTGTCGGGAAGATAAGTATCTTTTTATATGGCTATTCATTCAACTTACAAAGTATGTTCCAATCTAGTATATCGTAAATGAAATTATAAGCATGTTGACTCAATTGTCTAAAAATATGAGAAAAAAGTTTTCTGTTTATATTATTTATAAAAAAATTCATTTTAACAAAGTGAACGATTTAATATTTCATATTCGACTTAAGTCTACTTTTAATACATAGTCTTAAATACAAAAAATGCCGTACTCAGCCGAACAGATTAAAGAGAAGATTGTCAAAGAATTGCCGGCAGATGATGTGGTGAGAAGTTGATTTTCATAAATTTTTTTGAAAAATATTTAATTAAAAAAGATTAAAGCACTTGTTTTAAAACTATGAGAAAAAATCATTTAATGAATAATAACTTGAAATCTATAAAGACTAAATGATAAATTAAATCAATTATATCAAAGAATTGAATTCAATTTGCATACATCCGCTCAAAGACCAACTTCAAAAAGTTATCTGTTTAGTGAGGATAAAAAACTAATACAAAAAAAAGATACTTTTTATATCACTTTATTTGATTTCTATATGAAACGACTTTTTTCCAAAGTTTTAGTTAAAATTTATGAAGATGAATGAATGAATTTTTTCAACTGTCAAAATCACTACACTGTGACCACAATATCACTGCCATCAGTTGATCGAAGATACTTCAGATGGTTGTGGTGCAAAATTCAGTGCAGTGATCATCAGCACCTCCTTTGAAGGCAAACCTCTCATCCAGAGACAGAGGTGCCTTATCAATTCTATTTCTTATACATAATTTCTACACCAAATATAATAATATTCAAGAGCGCTTTTGAAAATTGTTTATAAGCGCTATACAAATTCTTTGATTAGACTAAATTAGATCTTCATGAAAATATGAAGCAATATGCTTACATTTTAGAATTTATAAAAAAAAAATGTCTTTTAAAGCTGTAAAAATAAGTTTATAGTTTGAAATATCTTATTTATCATTGTAGTATTTAATTTTTATTACACAAAATTTGGAAAAATCAAATTGTGTATTCATTACTTTTTGTTACCAATGAAATAACCAGTCTCAATCAATCAGTGCTCTTGAACAGTATCGATCAGCGCTATACAAATGATTTGATTAGATTGAATTAGATCAGCGCTATACAAATGATTTGATTAGATTGAATTAGATCAGCGCTATAACTTTCTTTGTTAGATAACATTTTTTAACCTCTCTATATAAAAACCATTCTAATTAAAACATTTCTATAGCGCTGATTGAGTACCGCTTAAATTATGAAACTTTTATTTTGTGACTTTCGAAGGATGGTGAATGGCGTGATAGCTGAAGAGATGAGGGACATACACGCATTCTCACAGAAAACCTACACCCCTGTTGAATGGTCCAAAAAACAAGGCGCATAATTCGTCCGTTTTTTCACAATAAACAAATTAAATATTATTTACTGATACACAAGTTTATGAATTATAAACTTATTCTTATTAATTATGTTTTTATTTACTGATTTTAATTTATTTTCGCGAAATAAATAATCTTATTTGATGTTTTTAATTATTAAATGATCTCTCGTTTTTCATTTTAAGTTGAATATTCATAAAAAAATTAATGAAATATTAGGTTCGTTCAAAAACCAATTTTTATTGTTGTTCCCACCTTATCGAAACAAACTCACATGAAATCTGAAATGTCACACTTGAATGGAGGTGTGTTGGTCTTCACACTTTCTTATATTCAACATCATCGTCTTCAAGTACTCATTTGGTGAAGAAGATTGTGAGACTTACGAGTAACGTTTACGAAAAATCGTTTGTGGAAGGGGGCAAATGAGTGAGTGAAAAAGGCACATTTGAATGGCAGTTTGACTTTGGTTGATGGCTTGGTTTGAATGGTGCGTATATCAGGCGAGACAACGAATTGGTAGTGTAGTAACCTCCAAAAAATCGTTACCTATATTTATAAGTCATTTTTTCGTTGTTTTTATTAAATCATAAACAGCCAATCTAACCTAAAATTCCAAAGTATTTTTATCGCTGATTTGAAGTTTTAAAAAAACAGCGGATGGACGGTCCTGTGTGTTTAGTCGCAGCCATGGCGATTGGCACGAAAGGTTGACTGAGAAAACTAAAGCACAAGCATGAAACATACTGCCGTACTATACGATACAATAGACGTTTGTACTGTTACAAAAATACTTTTGTACTCTATCTTTTCTTTCTTCACAACACTTGCACTACCACACTTGGCCCTCTTGCTTCCACTCCTTTCTAGTTTATAGTTCTTTGCTCTTGATTTTTACACTCTTTTTTTTATATTTCTTTTTTTTTCTTCTTCTTCCTCATTTTACTCCTTCATTTTTCTTCCTTTCTTTCCTGTTTCCTTCTTTTACCGTTTTTTATCCTCTTCTTTTTTTTGTACTCCTCCTCCTCCTCCTTTTTTTCTGTTGCTCCTTCTTCTCTTCTTTTCCCCTTTTTTTACTTTTTCTTCTCTTTCTTTTTTAATTTATTTTCCTTCTCTTTTTCATCTTTTTTTTCTTCTTTCTCTTTTTCTCTTTTTTTCTTTTCTTATTCTTTCTTTTTTTTCTTCTTTTCTTCTCTTCTTCTTCCTTCTTCTTTTCTTTTCCCTCCTATTTTTTTCTTTTCCATTTACACTTCCTCTTTCACTTTTTCTATTTTTCTATTTCTTTTTCCACCCGAAATGCTTGGCACAACCTTCCTTAAAGCAATCAACCTGTCAACCATTCATATGCTCAGCCATCAATATGGACTCTGTGCTCTAAGTGAAAAACATATCGAAAATACATATTAAAAATAGAAAAAAATGATTTTTCAAATTGGAAAACTTTTTTCCTCAATTTTTTCAAACAATTATCCTAAATTGGAAAGAATATTTGAAAGAATTGAAACAAATCAATCCGCTTCCTTCTTTTTTATTTATTCCAAAAACAAATAGAGATATTTCCTGAAAGCTAATGGGAGAACTTCAGCACTTTGCATGAGAGATGGTGGTCATTACTCAGTCTGATCACCCGCCACAGACGCCTGACAGAAGAACGATCTGGCCTTCTCGTAGGATCACAAAGTCGCCATCATTAAGGATGGAGAACCACAAATACCGCATCTTTTCTGTTTCTCATTCATCTTTTTTTCTTCCTTTTTCTTTTTTTTCTGTTTTTTTTTTAAATTTTCCCATCAACCCATCCATGCATACATCCACCTTGGAGAAGTTGGGAGGCGGTGTAAGAAGGAAGAGAAGGTGTGGTTTCTTGACTGGAGAGCTTCATTGAAAAGACGTCAAAAGCAGCAGGAAGAGACAATGACGCTGGGTGAGTGAATTATTTTCATCGCTCACTCATCTCGTTCTCAAGCGCAGACTTTAAAAATTTTTTCAGGTGAATATATTTCATATTATCACTCGCCTGCGTTTCTTGAAACGGAAAATTATGACTTTTATACTTTAAACGTTGAATCATGAAACATTTTTTGCAGCAAATTTGGTGGCGCGTTTGAAAGACACGCACCAAGCGGCTCTTTCATCCCCTTCTTCTCAGCTCCCAACATTCATATTCCCCTCCACACTTCTGAAAATGATGAATAATAAATAAAAACTTTGGGACGAAGGAAATAAAGTTTGAAAACTTTTATTAAGGCGCTTCATTTTTAACCTGTTCTACTCCTACCCCTGTCACACTAATGAACTCTAATCTAATCCAAGCTAATCCACTCTCATCTTATTCGACATCAGTCGTTTGTTGTTATGACAACGCATTATCTTGGCCTCCTTAGCTGACTCGGAGTCATTTGTCTCACAGGGGGAAAGATAATCTAGAAATTACTGTTTAAAACATCGGAGAAACTGGTTAAATAATCTATAATTCAAAAGGTTTAAGTACCCTGATGGAAAGTTTAAAAAATAATTGAGAAAGAGAAAAAAGGGATGAAAATTATATAAAAATAAAAATATGTGGAAATCAAAGTTTCTAAAAAGTTGAAACAATTCATTGTAATCATGTTTAAAGTGAAAAATATTTCAAAACGACAAATACCTGAAAACAACAGCAACAAAAGCTTCCAAAGCATCAGCTACCTCGGCCTCCACAGCAGCAAGAGGTTGCATGGCTGGAAAGCTCAAGAACATGGAGTTTTCCAGCAATGGAAGAGGCGATGGCTAGGCCAGCAATGGAAGAGGTGATGACTAGGCCAGCAATGGAAGAGGTGATGGAACAGATCATCGATGTGTAAGCATTGAAAGGTGGAATAAAAAATACAAATCAAAATATGAAAATATGAAAAAAACTAAAAAGCAAAAAACGAATGAAATTCATTGGGAAGGAATTGTGAAAGGAAAAATAAACGAGCTAGATCAAAATAAAATCTCCTCAAAACCACTAACACGGTGAACATCAATAACTAGAAGCTGCTTTTTTAAATATTTATTTTTTGAAAATGAAAAATTTTTTAAGGACATAAACTATTAATTTTTAACAAAAAATACAGATTAATTTTGAGAAAATAACGGTTTGTTTTTGAAAAAAGAAAATTTTGTTTTTAAAAATAAAAAAGATTTATTTGAAGAAAAATAAAAAAAATATTTTTGGTAGATCTATTAATGAACTTCTGCGGAAGCAGAGATTTTCAAATAAATTCAATAGACTAATTTTACTCCTTAAAGTTTCTCTATGAATCAACGAATGGTGAATTTTGTTGAACACTCCCAAAAAGGTAAGCAGTTTTTGGTGTATTGCTCAAATTGAAAAGGTTTGTAGAAGTGGTGAAAAAGAAAAAAAAAAGAAAAAGAAAAAGAAACAGAAAAAGAAACAGAAAAAAGAAGAAAAAACGAAAAAAAAAGTAAAGAAGAAAAATAACAAAAAAAAGAAGAAAGAATAAGTGATGAAAAAAAGATGGAAGCAACAAAAAAAAATCTAAAAAATGATGAAAAATAGAAAAAAAAGGAGCGGTTGATGGAGGGATCGGCGGCGTTATCTTCTGATCGGTTCCGAGAAGGCTGGAAAGCATGTTGAAAAACATTCAAATGTTTCTTTGAAGCGATTTATTCGGGATCAATACGCATAACTGTATCAAACCTCGGTTCATAATACCTCAGTGTATCATACCTAGGTGTACCATACCTCAGTTCATAATACCTCAGCTCATAATACCTCAGTGTATCATCCCTCAGCGTATCATACCTCAGTCCATAATACCACAGCGTATTATTCCCCAGTATACACACTTGCCGAAGTGATATCGTTCGAGTGTCCTTGCAGATATATATTCCACTGCGGTGTGGTAGGGTTGGTCGTAAAGCATAGAGCTTCAAGCGGTATGTGGCTGTTGTTGCTTGGGTGTTGTTTGTAGTTGCAAGCGAAATCGCTTTTGAAAATTTGTTATTCAATCAGGCATTTCAATGATAGGTTTTTAGTTATAAACTTTAATGAGGAAAGTACAATGGGAGGATTATAATGAAAAAATATAAATGAAAAAAAACGGTGTTTTTAATATTTCTTTCTTATAGGAGCTTCTAGCCCGTTCAAAACTCTGAAGGTTTAAAATGACAAATGCTGATGAAATAAAAAAATCTTTTTTATGTTTTGGTTCGAAATGGAAACAAAACGAATGGTCAAACATTTACAAAAGTAATAAGTTATGGAAGAGATTGTGAAAGAGTGATTATAAAAATGCTTCACTGATCCATCAATTTTGTGAGCACTCTGCAAGTATTAAGCTGAATGTTATCATTGGCTTTTTCAATAAGACAGATAAGTTTACTCTGACAAAAATATTAAATAATTGTTAGAATCATTGACTCTTGTAAGCCAGTCCAACAATTTCATATATAATATACATTAATTACCCTTGAATTATTAACGGACTGAAAGTAACAATGTCTGAAAATGATTTTATCTTGATGCAATGTTATAAATACAATCCTTCCCTATAGTTCCTTTCACAAACCCATTTCCCTTTATATAGCGTCGAGTTGGTGATGTTTGAAAGCGTAAACTTATTTTGTTAACTCGGGAGAAGTTGGGTTGGCTTCTGCCTGACAAAAGGATTTCTTTAAAGGCAAAAATCGGTGTTTTATTGTTGTTTTTTTGTATTGTATTGTATTGTATTTGTTGTGTTGTATTTTATTGTATTTCATTGTATTGTAGTTTATTGTATTGATTAATATTTCATTGTATTTTATTGCATTTTATTGTATTATATTTTAGTGTATTGTATTGTGGTGTATCATATTGTATTTTATTGTATTGTTTTGTATTATATTTGAATGCATTGTATTGTGGTGTATTATATTGTATTTTATTGTATTGAAGTTGTGTTGTATCACATTGTATTGGAATTGTAGGAGTCAAAAGTCTGAGGTTTAAGCTTTAGTTGATAATTCACTTCGAACTCAGGCCATAAGTTCGTCGGGACTTCCAACATTGTTGTAGAGATTGCCTGGCTGTAATGGACGAATGAGGAGTTAGTTAGAAACTGTTTAAAAAATATTATTATTATTTAAATTGAAAAGAATAAAAATAGAAAATATATAAATTTTTAATGTTTGAAATTAACAATATTTTGAGTTGAAATCGAAAGAAAGCTCTTTTACATTGTGAAAATTTTCAACTTAAACGAATTTTTAATTAAAAGGTTTTTTAATTAAATTACTTTTGAATTTAAAAAAAATTAAATTAATTTTTTTTTAAATTTAAAACGAGTAAAACTAACAATTTCTTAAATTAAAAATATTCAAAACAAGCTTTCGAGTCTCCAAGTGGAACCAAATGTTAATGCAAGCGTTACGACTGGAAAGTCGAAGACTGCTTGAGGATGAAAAAGTCAACGCATAAAATAAAAAATAAAATCATAAAAGGTTTTTTTCAAATGGTAAACTACACGTTGTAAGGGTTGAAAGTTGATAAGTAATCGTATACACTGATAAAAAATAGAAAGAAGAAAAAGTGTATAAGAAATAAAAATGTTTATTAAATAGAGAGAAAATTTTGATGAGAAGTTTTTTGAATTAAGCTTGCGTCCAGTATTGATTAATTCCAATCGTAATTACTACTGAAACTTGGACGGCCATCAATCAGGTTTGATTTGAAAATCGATTAATTTGGTTTCTTCAAAAATCGTGTAAGAAAGTAGAA
This sequence comes from Branchellion lobata, assembly GCA_947562095.1. NCBI lineage: Eukaryota > Metazoa > Annelida > Clitellata > Hirudinida > Piscicolidae > Branchellion > Branchellion lobata. Next base: position 527,011 of record OX387251.1, on the reverse strand, counting down.
ATCAAATGTTATTGCTTTAAAGAATGTTATTTATGAAGGTATATTAGATAAGTTTTTGTTGTCGCTGTTCTTTAGAACATTTTTTGTTACACGTACACACCTATCGCTTTATGATAGCGTATATCGCATGAACGGGTAAGCTGAGATTTGAGTTTCAAAAGCAGCAATTCAAGTAGAGAACATACGTGCGCTAGAGTTGCCCAGCAGCAGTTGAACCCGTTCATCTAGAAGCGCCTTGGATTCAATGGAAGGCGCTTTACAAATGCTTTGGTTAGATTAGAGTAATGGAAACCAATGAATTAATTGGGATGAAAATTAACAAACACATAAATTGTTTGAAAAAATAAATAATGGCTGAAATATAAAAACATAAATAATCAAACATTCAAAATTCAAGAGTGAATCTCTGGTATTTCTATAGCTGCAACTGGGCTTTCGAAGCTTTTCGGGCTGACGCCCTATATCCGTGTATTTCTCACTTTGTATAGTGTGTATTTCTCACTTTGTATAGTGTGTATTTCTCACTTTGTATATCCGTGTATTTTTCACTTTGTATAGTGTGTGTTTTTCACTTTGTATATCCGTGTATTTTTCACTTTGTATAGTGTGTATTTTTCACTTTGTATAGTGTGTATTTTTCACTTTGTATAGTGTGTATTTTTCACTTTGTATAGTGTGTGTTTTTCACTTTGTATAGTGTGTATTTTTAACTTTGTATAGTGTGTATTTTGTATTTTCCGTTTGTATTTTTCATAGAAAACTCAAAAATTTCTTTATCGATATTTTCATTGTTTTTTTCCATGGCGAAAAATGTTTGAAAAACCAGTGGTTGTGTTAATACGTTTACTTTTTTGTGTTATAAACCAAATTGATTGACGAATTTTAAGTTCCAAATGGAAGGGTGGGTGAGTTCATGGACCTGCATGACGAGCATCCGTCAGAACCATTCTTAGCCACAATGGGCTCGCTGGATGAATGTTTCCAAACAGGATATCAATAATCCACTTTGTTGTATTGAATAGGTGGAAAAAAGTGAAGAAAAAAAGAAAAAAGGAGTAAAGCAGAAACTATAAAAAATAAAAACAAGAAAAAAAAAGGAAAAAAATGGAAAAAAATGGAAAAAAAAAGAAAAAAAAAAAAAAAAAGATGAAAATGAAGTAGAAAATGAAGAAAAGGAGGGAGGGTGGGGAGGGGGTGAGGAAAAAAAAGAGGAAAGGTGGCTGTTCTGAACAAACCTGATTGATGATGTCTGGATAAGCCGATGACAGATGAGCTGTGGCAGAAAAAGTTAAAAGTTGATCGGTGGTGGTTTAATGATGACAAGGTTAAAGTGTAGTTTGGGAAAATGGGGTTTTTCTCCAGAACTCAAACAATTGAATAAATTTGAAATTTTGCGCAGTTTAATGAATAGTTTTGCTCTTGAATAGTCTGTACTAAGCGCTTCATTTTTTTTTCTTAGATGACATTGGATGATCATTTTAGTGACAATCAACTACTGACAAAACCTTTAGAAGTACCACGAACAAGGAATTTCCTGTTTCGGAGTTTTTTTTTATGACTATTGAAGTTACCATCATAATTTACATAATTGAACATAAACAAATAAATGTGAATAAACTAAAAACAAGAAAACTCGATAAAAAATAAGAAAAAAATATTAAATAATAAAAGAAAAAGTTTTTGCGGTTTCGCGAAAGCGTGTTTAACAGCTTGCTGTCCGCTGCTTTAATTTATTAGGGCTATTTTCATTGACCACTCAAAAATTGTATCGTCAAGAATTTGTTAGCAAATATTTGATTTCTAAAACCTGAAAGTTATCTAACCTATCTTATTTATGTCACTTTATATGGAACCTATAGTTTTGCCGGTTATGAATTTTGATGAAAGATTTTGAAAATAGGCCGAATCTGCCCTTTCCTCGATTGAAATACAGGCATGCAGTGGAATCGTCAACCAACGGATTACCGTTTGCCAATTTGCTCCGCAAGAGTAAAGAAGTTTAGAGATACATTGAACAGAATTGGGTTTCCAGACAGACTGTGGCCTCGAAACTCTACGGGGTTAATGCCACTATAATAATATTCGTGTTTGTATGTATTGTATTGTGAATATGTGAAATGGCTGAGAAGGAGGAATAAAAAGAAGAAATAAACTGAATGAACCTTCAATAGTTATTTTATATGATTAAAATTTATGAACTAAATTCTAAATTTTTAAGACTCATTCTCTTGAATTCATAGAGCCTTTTTTTCTTAATTTATTTGATTCATTGTGACATCATAGTTCTGGTTGTTTGGTTCCCATTTCGATTCATTTTCATTCTTTGTGCCCTTTTCTCTAGCCTAAACTATCCTCTGATAGTTAATTGATTTGTTTGAGTTATTAATAAGCTATAATAAGCTATAATTATACAATCAAATGTTTATTATTTTAATTATTTTACAAATTTTGTTCTTAATTTGCTCCATAGTCAATCTTGCTCTTAGATTTCTTGTAACATTGCAGTGTGTGTTAAGTCTGACAGCTTCCTCTCAGTTCGATTATTTGCCATGCTTTGTACCATCTCCGGCGTCTGTCTGATGTTGATTGAATGAAGTCTATGGAGGAAAACATAAATAAAAATAAAAATAAAAAGATAAAAGTAAATAAAAATAAAAATAAAAATAAAAAAGTAAATAAAGATAAAAGTAAATAAAGATACATCTAAACTCAAAAGAATTGTTATAATTTAAACAAAATAAAAATAATTAAAAAAATAATTAATGGAAAAACAAATTTGAAAATGAAATGAGTGATTAGAGGAAGAAAGCCTTGAAGCGATGTGGGCATGGAGGGGCTGAAAGATGAGACGAATCAATCAGAGTTGTCACCGCACCAACCGTCCATCCATCATGCCTCCACTGATGCCATAATTAGTTGTAATCCCAACAACCTAATTTATTATTATTATTATTATTATTATTATTATTATTATTATTATTATTATTATTATTATTATTATTATTATTATTATTATTATTATTATTATTATTATTATTATTATTATTATTATTATTATTATTATTATTATTATTATTATTATTATTATTATTATTATTATTATTATTATTATTATTATTATTATTATTATTATTATTATTATTATTATTATTATTATTATTATTATTATTATTATTATTATTATTATTATTATTATTATTATTATCATTATTATTATTATTATTATTATTATTATTATTATTTATTTTTTTTTATTATAAATTTTTATTCAATGTATTTTTCACTTCAATCAGTTTATCCATAACTCATCAATGAATTTTTTCTGAAAAAAATATTTTGAAGGTTTTTTGTTCATATAAAAATGAATCAGTTTAAAATTAAAAAAAAATCTTTTTAACTTCTTCTCACTCATAACAACTAACCACCACACTACGCTACAGGCTTACAGGTCTGAGGGAACAGCCACCAAACACTCGCAAAACAGCACTGACGTACCAAACCGGTCTTACAAGCTTATGAAAATTTCGAAAAAATAAACAACAAAACTTGAAGGTTGTAAAAACTTAAAAACATAAAGGTTTTTAAAAAATAATGAAGTTTTGAAGGTTGAAAAACTAAAAAAAAACAATGAGAGTTTTGGTTCATGTGTTGTATTTATTATTGGTTTTTTTGGGTGGACTGTTGAGTACAAAGGACGCAGAGGGTGGCCATGGGTGGCCTTTACAGGCAGAAGGGCGGGATGGCGGGTGTGAGCAGGTGACGACAACGCACAGTCTGCAAGCTACCAAGGAGCTTCGAGTGTATGTGGGTTTTGAGGTAAGTGGTGGTTGGGTGGGTGGTTGTGGTTGTGTGGGTGAGTGGTGGTTGGGTGGGTGGTTGTGGTTGAGTGGGTGGTTGTGGTTGAGTGGGTGGGTAAGGGTTGGGTAGGTGGTTGGGTGGGCAGGTGAAGGTTAAGTGGTTATATAATCAAATGGGTATTCGTGGGGATTGAAGTGAGTGGGGTATGAACGGGTGTGAGTGAGTGAAGGGTAGTGGATGGATGGGTGGGGAAGGGGTGAATGAATAAGTGGTATAAGAAGAAAATGAGCGTTGAGAAAGATGATGAATAGGAAGAGGAACAAAGAAGTAGACTTGAAAATGAAGATGGTCAAGTGGGGAAAAATGAAAAAAACAACGAATAAATAATTTTTTGTGAAAGAGGTTGTAAGATATTGAATCTATGCACATAATAAAACTTCTGGACGAGGCTTTTTATTTCATTTTGTTGTATTCTAGGTGATTCACTGCGTTGTTTAGGATTTGATTGTTTTACCGTCTTTATCGCATTGTATCGTTCCATGTTGTAAAAAAACGGCTAAACCAAAAGGGTTGTTTGAAAAAAAATGAATAATAAAAATTGAAATGGAAAAATGGAATATAAATAAAAAAATTAGTATAATAAAATAATAATAATAATAATAATTCAGGAATATAAAATAACAACAATAATAATAATAATAATAATAATTCAGAAATATAAAATAACAACAATAATAATAATAATAATAATTCAGGAATATAAAACAACAACAATAATAATAATAATAATAATTCAGGAATATAAAATAACAATAATAATAATAATAATGAAATAAAGATTGGAAAAAAAGTACAAGACGAAGAGTGGAGAGAAGGAAAGACTGGAATGTTATTCGGAATATAAAAATAAAAGTTAAAAAATAAAAGATATAGAATTGAAAAGATAGTTGTGTTTTGTATGAGGACCATGGAGGGTGGATGTGTTGTAGTGTGTTTTATGGACCGTAGGCGACATGGAAGGCATTATAGAAGGAATCCTCCCAATCTCCTTCCGATAGCGCCCTCTATCGCAACTGGAAATGTGGACTTGTGGGGAAAGAATTGATGGATGGGTGAGTTGTTAGAAGGATGGGTGGGTTGTTAGAAGGATGGGTGGGTTGTTGGAAGGATGGGTGAGTTGTTAGAAGGATGCGTGGGTTGTTGGAAGGATGGGTGGGTTGTTAGAAGGATGGGTGAGTTGTTAGAAGGATGGGTGGGTTGTTAGAAGGATGGGTGGGTTGTTAGAAGGATGGGTGGGTTGTTGGAAGGATGGGAGGGTTGTTAGAAGGATGGGTGGGTTGTTGGAAGGATGGGTGGGTTGTTAGAAGGATGGGTGGGTTGTTAGAAGGATGGGTGAGTTGTTAGAAGGATGGGTGGGTTGTTAGAAGGATGGGTGGGTTGTTAGAAGGATGGGTGGGTTGTTGGAAGGATGGGAGGGTTGTTAGAAGGATGGGTGGGTTGTTGGAAGGATGGGTGAGTTGTTAGAAGGATGGGTGAGTTGTTGGAAGGATGGGTGGGTTGTTAGAAGGATGGGTGGGTTGTTAGAAGGATGGGTGAGTTGTTAGAAGGATGGGTGGGTTGTTGGAAGGATGGGTGAGTTGTTAGAAGGATGGGTGGGTTGTTGGAAGGATGGGTGGGTTGTTGGAACGATGGGTGAGTTGTTGGAAGGATGGGTGAGTTGTTAGAAGGATGGGTGGGTTGTTGGAAGGATGGGTGGGTTGTTAGAAGGATGGGTGGGTTGTTAGAAGGATGGGTGGGTTGTTAGAAGGATGGGTGGGTTGTTAGAAGGATGGGTGAGTTGTTAGAAGGATGGGTGAGTTGTTAGAAGGATGGGTGGGTTGTTGGAAGGATGGGTGGGTTGTTAGAAGGATGGGTGAGTTGTTAGAAGGATGGGTGGGTTGTTGGAAGGATGGGTGGGTTGTTAGAAGGATGGGTGGGTTGTTAGAAGGATGGGTGAGTTGTTAGAAGGATGGGTGAGTTGTTAGAAGGATGGGTGAGTTGTTGGAAGGATGGGTGGGTTGTTGGAAGGATGGGTGGGTTGTTGGAAGGATGGGTGGGTTGTTGGAACGATGGGTGGGTTGTTAGAAGGATGGGTGAGTTGTTGGAAGGATGGGTGGGTTGTTGGAAGGATGGGTGGGTTATTGGAAGGATGGGTGGGTTGTTAGAAGGATGGGTGGGTTGTTAGAAGGATGGGTGGGTTGTTAGAAGGATGGGTGAGTTGTTAGAAGAATGGGTGGGTTGTTAGAAGGATGGGTGGGTTGTTAGAAGGATGGGTGGGTTGTTAGAAGGATGGGTGAGTTGTTAGAAGGATGAGTGGGTTGTTGGAAGGATGGGTGAGTTGTTAGAAGGATGGGTGAGTTGTTAGAAGGATGGGTGAGTTGTTGGAAGGATGGGTGGGTTGTTGGAAGGATGGGTGAGTTGTTAGAAGGATGGGTGAGTTGTTAGAAGGATGGGTGAGTTGTTGGAAGGATGGGTGGGTTGTTGGAAGGATGGGTGGGTTGTTAGAAGGATGGGTGAGTTGTTAGAAGGATGGGTGGGTTGTTGGAAGGATGGGTGGGTTGTTGGAAGGATGGGTGGGTTGTTAGAAGGATGGGTGAGTTGTTAGAAGGATGGGTGGGTTGTTAGAAGGATGGGTGGGTTGTTAGAAGGATGGGTGGGTTGTTGGAAGGATGGGTGGGTTGTTGGAAGGATGGGAGGGTTGTTGGAAGGATGGGTGAGTTGTTAGAAGGATGGGTGAGTTGTTAGAAGGATGGGTGAGTTGTTGGAAGGATGGGTGGGTTGTTGGAAGGATGGGTGGGTTGTTAGAAGGATGGGTGAGTTGTTAGAAGGATGGGTGGGTTGTTAGAAGGATGGGTGGGTTGTTAGAAGGATGGGTGGGTTGTTGGAAGGATGGGTGGGTTGTTGGAAGGATGGGAGGGTTGTTAGAAGGATGGATGGGTTGTTGGAAGGATGGGAGGGTTGTTAGAAGGATGGGTGGGTTGTTGGAAGGATGGGTGAGTTGTTAGAAGGATGGGTGAGTTGTTAGAAGGATGGGTGGGTTGTTAGAAGGATGGGTGGGTTGTTAGAAGGATGGGTGGGTTGTTGGAAGGATGGGTGGGTTGTTGGAAGGATGGGAGGGTTGTTAGAAGGATGGGTGGGTTGTTAGAAGGATGGGTGGGTTGTTAGAAGGATGGGTGGGTTGTTGGAAGGATGGGTGGGTTGTTAGAAGGATGGCTGAGTTGTTAGAAGGATGGGTGGGTTGTTGGAAGGATGGGTGGGTTGTTGGAAGGATGGGTGGGTTGTTGGAAGGATGGGTGGGTTATTGGAAGGATGGGTGGGTTGTTGGAAGGATGGGTGGGTTGTTAGAAGGATGGGTGGGTTGTTGGAAGGATGGGTGGGTTGTTGGAAGGATGGGTGGGTTGTTAGAAGGATGGGTGGGTTGTTGGAAGGATGGGTGGGTTGTTGGAAGGATGGGTGGATTTTGAAGGATGGGTGGGTTGTTGGGAGGATGGGTGGGTTGCTAGAAGGATGGGTGGGTTGTTGGAAGGATGGGTGGGTTGTTAGAAGGATGGGTGGGTTGTTAGAAGGATGGGTGGGTTGTTGGAAGGATGGCTGAGTTGTTAGAAGGATGGGTGGGTTGTTGGAAGGATGGGTGGATTTTGAAGGATGGGTGGGTTGTTGGGAGGATGGGTGGGTTGTTGGGAGGATGGGTGGGTTGTTGGGAGGATGGGTGGGTTGTTGGAAGGATGGGTGGGTTGTTGGAAGGATGGATGGGTGGGTTGTTGGAAGGATGGGTAAACTAATGGGTGGGTTGTTGATATTGATAGATAGATGGATGAACGAGTTAGTGGGTGGTAAGACTGGCAACTGGGCGACTGAATGAGTGTGCCGGTAGTGTGTTGACTAGATGAATGAAGTGATAGTTGTGTGGATGAATGGATGAATGAGGAAATGTTTGGACGAGTTAGTTGTTTAAAGAATTGATGAGTGGTTGAACAAATAGATGGGTGTGAAATGGCTGGATGAGGAGTAGGATGAAAACAAAACCCGATGAAAACATTGATTGTGCAAGTAGGAGAAATCCACCAGAAGAGAAGTGGCTTGAGGATAAATCTTATAGAGGACTAGGCATTTCGAAAATAGATTGAGTGCGTTGGAACAAATGCATGATTGAATTTTGTATATGCTAAAATTGTTTTCACAAACGAACGAAAGCACACACACACACACACACACACACACACACACACACACACACACACACACACACACACACACACACACACACACACACACACACACACACACACACACACACACACACACACACACACACACACACACACACACACACACACACACACACACACAAACACACACACACACACACACACACACACACACACACACACACACACACACACACACACACACACACACACACACACACACACACACACACACACACACACACACACACACACACACACACACACACACACACACACACACACACACACACACACACACACACACACACACAAATACAAACAACACAAATCTTGAAAACATAAATTCATGAAAAAAACAGATAGTAAAGACAATTCTTTTGAAAAATACTTTTTGTGTGAATAAAAAGTTAAAATTGATCCATGTGCTGATCAATTGTATCACCGCAAAGCCCAATAAGCACCATAAACTATCTCAAACCATTGTATGAGCACTTATAACATACAATCAAAACATACAAAAACACGAAAACCGTGAAGAATAATCCAACAACAAAATGTATTTGATCACAAAGATCTCAGAATGATGTGAATGAATCAATTTTCAGAAAGAAAGTTTTTAATGAAAAATAATAATTCTGTTTAAAAAAATGTTTCAAAAAATGAAAATAACTATTTGAGAAGCTTTCTTAAACAAAACTGCCTGAAGAGCCAAGCCGAAGATTGAGAAATAACACGAGAAGGCGACGATGATACTGGTCTCGTGACGGCTGACGTAAGGGTGATTGATGGGGGGTTTAATGAGAGGAGGTTTGAAGGTAGTTGCATGCGACACTAGTGTTGCCTGGGGGTGGGGCCACTCGCAAGGAAACAAAAGTTTAAAATGCAACAAAAAAGCGCTAGATGAATGGTTGAATAAATGAATGAATGAATGGATAAATGAGTGAGTGAACAAATGAATGAATAAGTGAGTGAGTAAATAAATGAATGAATGAATGAATGAATGACTGAAAGATTGAATGATTGAATAAATGAATTAATGAAGATAAAAACTTATAGCATATAGTTACAAACTAGGTTGCTTCAAAGGAGCTAAATTGGTTTAGAGAATTATAACTCTTCGTTAAAAATTTTTATTCTCAAAAGCGGCGATGAAAAATTCGTTTAGAGAATTATTGTTACTTAAGTTAAACTTTTCCTTGTTTGAAAGAAGTGTCTGTGGTCTAAGGATCAGCGGTAGAAGGCTCTGCTGTGAGGAAGGGGCTAGGTTTCCGCTCGAAATCCTGTTCGAGTAGTACAAAGCGGCAAGGGGAATAAAGAGGGGTCTAAGAGCTTTTGGAGCTTAATGCTTGTATAAAAGTATTCTTCCAACAACCTGGAAACTTTCTTCTTAGCACACGGCGTGGCTTGAACCCGCTTGCACATTGGTGGGTTAATTACACTGCCTCTATATTATATTATATTCCTTTGTATATGAACTCCAAAAAACTTCAGATTAATTTTCAATTTTTGTTTAATACATCATAACCGTTTGAAGATCCTAGTCTGGTTTTAAAATATTGAAAAATAAAAATAATTTTTTATTTTTCCTTCAGGTTTGCATTCCAAATCTTTTGTTTTCGATAATTTTTTTTCATTTTTCTGTCATGATATGAAGATGGGTTCCAATAGAGGCAGTTGTGAACTGCCTCTGAATCGGATTTCAGTGTTAAAAAAATTCAAATTTATGATTTTAAAAAATATTTTAAAGTTGAAAAAAAACTTCATCTTTAATAACGAGGTTTAATGAGATGTAAAACATGAGAAAAAATTGTCTCAATTTTGCAAGCTCACGTGGTTGTTGCTACCAAAACCTTGTTTTTATTTGCATGACAACCGTTGTGGTAGTATTTCCTAAAGTATGTATCAAAGAGGTTAGCAAACAAAACTTTGAAAGGCAAAGATCAGGGTTTGATTCCCGGTCAAGCTAATTTTTGAGTTGTAAAAAAAGTTCAAAAAAGGACAGAAGTCATGTTTAACCAGCAACTTGAGAGTTTTTTTCACGGATTTTTTGTACTAATTGATTTGGAAATAGTAGAAGGTGAACTTTGAAAAAAAAAAAAGAAAAAAAAAAGAGAGAAAAAAGAAAATAAAGAAAGCATGCTAGAGAGGAAGGGTGAAGGTGAGAAAGAAGGGTAGGAGAGAAGAGGATGCAGACGTCAAACAGGGCAGGACAGGCAACATGTGTACTTTGAAGGGCTCCTGTTACCTAGAAGTTGTCGTTGTGTATTTCAATCGAAAAAACGAAAGGTTTTTGTAATTTCTTGACATTCAAAATGAAAAAATAACAACAAAAATCCTAAAATGAATGATTCATTTTGGTACCTGAAACATGAAACTTTGAATGGTTCAAAAATAAGAGAATGAACTGAGTGGACGGGACAGGCAACAGACCGACAAAACGGGAGTTTGAGGAGAATATTTTAGAAATAAAAGCAACCGAAACTCATGCTCCAGTGGACTTCATGGAAAAATAAAGCTAAAAACACCGAGAAGGAAGAGGTGTTCGATGTAGTTATGAGTTAGCAAGAAGAATGTTTCAACATTAGTTCAGGCGGGCATAACAAAGTGTCAAAAGGGCGTTTATAATAACAAAATCTCCAATTAATCACTCAAAACAATCAATACCTTCAAAAAAAGTTTTTAGGTGAAGAGCCATAAATCAGACCGACGGACTTCGAATAGAACATTCTTTATCTTTTTCGCAATCATCATCATCATCATCATCATCATCATCATCATCATCATCATCATCATCATCATCATCATCATCATCATCATCATCATCATCATCATCATCATCATCATCATCATCATCATCATCATCATCATCATCATCATCATCATCATCATCATCATCATCATCATCATCATCATCATCATCATCATCATCATCATCATCATCATCATCATCATCATCATCATCATCATCATCATCATCATCATCATCATCTTCTTCTTTTTTTTTCTTCTCTTTTTTCTTTTTCTTTTACTTTTGTTTTTTCATTTTTTTTCATTTTTCTTTTTTTCATATTTCGTTTTCACAACCACAGAGTTCCTCACCTGATAAAAACTCCCACCATTGTTTTCACCAGACATTTCATAGCCACATCTTCCTCGATGTCATAAGTTTTTATTTGTAACACAGTTAATTCACTTTGAAAAAATTCAATCTGCTGGTGTTCACCTCCATACCCACTGATTCCTCACTCCTGTCTGCATCACAACCGCCCCTGCCTGCATGTCACCTGCATGTCACTAACCTTGCAAGCATCCCTAATTTATTCCCCCTGCACCTTTCGACCTCTTATCTTTTTCTAATTTTGATACTTCGTTCAATTCTTATCATTTTTTTGTTCAATTTTCATTTTCTTCATGTGAACTCCCGCATCCAACTTCTAACCAGCCACCCACCTGCCTTGACCTTCTTCATCCCTCGTTCACGTATAACAATTCACATCAAGCATTGATTCAATCTTTTCAACACAAAAGCTTTAAGTTTTTTTTTTCTTTCAAAAGCCACTTTTTTTTTATCTTTATGTAGATTTTTAACTTCTCTTACCAGACAAAATCATAAAAAACGGGTTTCTTCCTTTGCAGCTTTCAATTTTTGTAGCGCTATTTAAAAAAATTCTCCTCAATAAAAAAAACTTCAAAAAAACTGTGAAACTTAAACAAAAAGTTGCCGAGTAAGAAATGGTTTCACTTTGACTATCTGAGTAGAAATGTCCAAGCTTTTTAAACTTTCAAAAACATGAAAGCTTGCATGAATTAATTGAGAAAGGGATTTTTCTCGTACAAGTTTCATTCAAAGGTGGAAACAGGTCGCTTTCATCAAGGGCCACTAGCGAGATTTTGAATCTTCAGTCGGTTCTGGGAGGTTTTGTGGCGTCAAAGACGTGAGAGAATTCGAGGGGTGGTTGGTCAAAGGGAGAGGAAGTGGTCAATGAGAGAACCAGGAGGGGGAAGAGTGGGTGGCAGAACTGGGAGGGATAAGAACACTGGATGCAAGAGAGGGACTGAACACATCTTGGTAAGAAGAGAAATGCATGGATGGAATGCATTGGAAGAATGCATTGGAGAAATGCATGCGAAGAATGCATGAAAGAATGCATAGAAAGAATGCATGAAAGAATGCATAGAAGGAATGCATGAGAGAGCATGCAGACGTGACGTCACACTTTTTAATCAAAACTCTTCTTAATCGCCTCTTCTACCAGCCATTTTGCAGCCGTTTTGTTCGTTTACATCACAGATAAGCAAGCAGTGCGAACCGGCACGCGTCCATTCAGTGGCGCTGTTTCTGTGCTCCTTTGTTGCCTTTGCGAAGTGTTTTGTTTTTTATCTTTGGGTGAATCTTCTGCCACAAAGTTTACTTTTCAAAACTGAATTTCCTTCATCCAACAAAATTTTCGTGGGATAATCTGACAATGAAGATTTTACAAAGTTTTTCAGCAAAACGTTTTAGAACGTTTTTATTTAAAAAAAACACACTTGATAATTATTTTTTCAATTCAGAAATTCTATTCACTTTTCAATTTGTTGAAAAACAAAAAAACAAAAAAAACTTTGAAAAAACCTTCAAAATTCAATTTTTCATTTTTTCTTAAAAAACAATACAGCCGGAGGTGGTGGCATGATGAGCTTGTTATGAGTTTCTTCTAGCACTGAGCCATTAGATAAACAAGCAACTCCATTTTTCTCGCAGCCAGAGGAGCATCCACAACCAAAGAATCAAAAACGTTTTGGAACAAAGAATATGTAAAACACGTCACCTTTTTTTTGTGCAGGATTGCAGTTTTTATGACCTAAAATGGTGAATTAACGTTTTTCAGTTTTTTTCTTATAAAATATTTTTTTTTGAATTGTCTCGATCTGTCTTTGGTGTTGATACATCCATGTTGTATATTCAATTGTCTTTGGTGTTGATACATCTATGTTGTATATTGAATTGTCTTTGGTGTTGATACATCCATGTTGTATATTGAATTGTCTTTGGTGTTGATACATCCATGTTGTGTAATCAATTGTCTTTGGTGTTGATACATCCATGTTGTGTAATCAATTGTCTTTGGTGTTGATACATCCATGTTGTGTAATCAATTGTCTTTGGTGTTAATACATCCATGTTGTGTAATCAATTGTCTTTGGTGTTGATACATCCATGTTGTGTAATCAATTGTCTTTGGTGCAGAAATTGAATGAATTATTAAAATATATATTTTAAATAGTGGAAAAATATTGACAATAAGTAAAAGTGAAATAATTTGACCTAATTACATAGTAAACAAAAACAATAAAAAACAAAGTTTGAAGCATCAACGAACATGTATGACGTCACAACAACGTGACATCATGAACAATTCACAACAACGTGACATCATGAAAAATTCTTGCTCCTTTGTAATTATCTCAAAATCATAGGAAAGAAAAAATTGGAAGAAAGAACACATTGAAAGTATTAAAAAAAACCGGAAATGTGAAAATGAAAAAAAAAAAAAAAAAAAAACAAAAAAAAACAAAAAAAAAAACAAAAAAAAAAAAGAAAAACTTTGAAACTGGGGAAAATGGAGGGTGGAAAAGAAGGAAGAATTGAAAATGGCTCACGAATCTGCAGCAACTTCTGAGGTCTTTCAATTGGTGTTGGCAGGCCAGGAAAGTGATGCAACAATTTATGAAAGAACCATAACAATAATAGAGTTCATAACAACAATTAAACAAATAATGACGATGACCCTAACGTAAAAACTATACGCTAACTATGATACTACCACTAACACCCCAAATACCACCAATGCTGCAACTGGTGAAGTTGGTCCTTCAGAGGTTGAAGATGACCACGGTTCTCTAGGAGCTACTACTACTACTACTACTACTACTACTACTACTACTACTACTACTACTACTACTACTACTACTACTACTACTACTACTACTACTACTACTACTACTACTACTGCTACTACTACTACTACTACTACTACTACTACTACTACTACTACTACTACTACTACTACTACTACTACTACTACTACTACTACTACTACTACTACTACTACTACTACTACTACTACTACTACTACTACTACTACTACTACTACTACTACTACTACTACTACTACTACTACTACTACTACTACTACTACTACTACTACTACTACTACTACTACTACTACTACTACTACTACTACTACTACTACTACTACTACTACTACTACTACTACTACTACTACTACTACTACTACTACTACTACTACTACTACTACTACTACTACTACTACTACTACTACTACTACTACTACTACTACTACTACTACTACTACTACTACTACTACTACTACTACTACTACTACTACTACTACTACTACTACTACTACTACTACTACTACTACTACTACTACTACTTCTACTACTACTACTATCAAGAGTACTAATGACAAAAGCTGATCACGAAAGACTCGCGGAAACAGGACGTGTATAAATCTGAAAGGCGGTACGATTATTCGGGTATTAAGGGTATAATACACAAAGATAATACCTCTATTTATTAGAAAACATCAGTTACTGCATGAGGTGACATCATGACGCGTCATGATACGTCATGATAAGTCTTGAGACGTCATGATACGTCATGATACGTCATGATACGTCATGGCACAACAGGCTCAAAAATGTTTCCAGTGAGAAAGTCGGTACGAGAGTGACCTGTGTTGTGAAGTTTTGTGTTTTTTGATTCAAAATATTCACAATGTAAAAGTTTTTTTTGTTTGAAAAATGAACAATTAAATAATTAATTAATATTAATAATTATTATAATTATTATAATTATTATAATATTATTAATTAAGAACAAAAAAAACGTAATTTAAAAATAAAAATTATTCAAAAAATTAAAAAAAAAATGTTAGCATGATGAAAAGAATTAAACTATGGAGAAGGAAGGTTATTCCACCAAACAATGAAACAAAAACGAAATATTACAATGCTGAAAAAACAAATAGATCACAAAAAACAAAACAAAATCAACAAAAGATGAACAACCAAACAAAGAATCTGGCAAACAAGAAACAAAGAGGAGGCATAAAAGCTTTACAAAGTATGCGGTTCATTGACCCTTGTTCTTTATACAGTTCAACTGGCAAGTGCAAACCACTCAGTCTGCTGGAAGTTCAGTTTGAACGATCGAAATGTTGTGAATTGTTTGCCAGTTTATTCTCGCATTTTGAAATTTTATTTTGAGTTCGAAATCGTCAAAAAAAGTCAGTTCTTTGTTACAAATTCAATGTTTCTAGTTGAACAGAATGAGAAAAAACTCCCTCGTTCTCTCACGCATCCACTAATCTAATCTAATCTAATCTAATCTAATCTAATCTAATCTAATCTAATCTAATCTAGTCTAATCTAATCTAATCGGATCAAGAGACTTGTAACGCGCCTTCTTCCCTCATTCATCCATTTACTCACAGTAACTCCCTCACTCCTTTACCCCTTCACTCATCCACTCATTCAAGCACATCATGCCGACGATTACGAAAAAAGAGGCAGCTAATCAATTCATGCGCCTTTGTAATCCACTCCACAAAGCCTTCTCTGCGCTTGATTAATGCGTGCTAATCGGCACTGTTTTACAATCCAATTGGTGACCAGCTGCGATTCTGCACGTCCTCTGCAGTCCTTATGCATCGTTCCTTTCTCACTGAGGTCTCTGACCTCCACACCAGGACTATTTTTTCTGGTTTGTCACAACCGATGCACGGTTGCCACTTCATATAATTTGTACCACTTTGTACTACTTTGTACTACTTTGTACTACTTTGTACTACTTTGTACTACTTTGTACTACTTTGTACTACTTTGTACTACTTTGTACTACTTTGTACTACTTTGTACTACTTTGTACTACTTTGTACTACTTTGTACTACTTTACTTTGTACTACTTTGTACTACTTTGTACTACTTTGTACTACTTTGTACTACTTTACTTTGTACTACTTTGTACTACTTTGTACTACTTTGTACTACTTTGTACTACTTTGTACTACTTTGTACAACTTCATACCACTTCATACCACTTCATACCTCTTCCAGGCCAGGGTGCTGGTCAAGAGAGCCCTCAAAACAGACAGCGTTTCGGCCATCACCTTCAAACTTCAACAGCCCTCCCTCTTCTTCAACCACTCTCCCATCACCATCCGTTCCTTCGTTCTCACCACCTTCCAACACACAACTCTCCACTACGTGCTGGTATCTGCATACTTATGTGTCCTCGGTCAAATCTTCTAATTCGAAATGCCATTGAAATATTCAAATTCCACAAACTCCACTGAATGGGGACAATTAGATGGTTGAATTTCTTATGTTTAAAATGTAAAATATGGAAAAGAAAATACTAACAGCGTAGCTTTAAGCCGATTCACACTCCGTAAATCCGTACAAAAGACTGTTTTATGGACTAATGTTTGAATACTTATGCTCACAATTGAGTCCACACCACACCACTCACAACCATCTCAGCCAGCCACGCGTATGAAACACAAACCCCCCCAGGAAACACAGAAAAATGGCGTTAAAAAGAAAAAAGAAAAATTTGTGTCTTTACCGGAAACCTTATCACTTTCCGCTCTCAGTCTTTTTCTCGTCCTCTTCTTCTTCCTCTTCCTTTTTCTTTTTCTCATCTTTCACGTGCGACGCAAAATGCAAACAGAACCTTCTCAATTGGTGACGTCACGGACGCAGGAAAGTATATGTCACGTGGACAGTTTTGGTTAGTCTATGCTTTTGATGTTTTATTTTGATTTTCTTTTTAATAGATTTATTTTTTCTTTGTTGTTGCACGTCACGCTTGTTTTTAATTTTTTGGCCTTGAGTTATTTTTATTGAGTTATTTTTTTTGGAATTTTTTTTGTTGAAAATTTAGTTATGTAAA
>OX387251.1:497500-507500 GCA_947562095.1 Branchellion lobata | reverse complement strand
TGTTGGTGGGGGTGTTGGTGGGGGTGTTGGTGGGGGTGTTGGTGGGGGTGTTGGTGGGGGTGTTGGTGGGGGTGTTGGTGGGTGTGTTGGTGGGGGTGTTGGTGGGGGTGTTGGTGGGGGTGTTGGTGGGGGTGTTGGTGGGGGTGTTGGTGGGAGTGTTGGTGGGGGTGTTGGTGGGGGTGTTGGTGGGTGTGTTGGTGGGGGTGTTGGTGGGTGTGTTGGTGGGGGTGTTGGTGGGGGTGTTGGTGGGGGTGTTGGTGGGGGTGTTGGTGGGGGTGTTGGTGGGGGTGTTGGTGGGTGTGTTGGTGGGGGTGTTGGTGGGGGTGTTGGTGGGGGTGTTGGTGGGGGTGTTGGTGGGGGTGTTGGTGGGGGTGTTGGTGGGGGTGTTGGTGGGGGTGTTGGTGGGGGTGTTGGTGGGGGTGTTGGTGGGGGTGTTGGTGGGTGTGTTGGTGGGGGTGTTTGTGGGGGTGTTGGTGGGTGTGTTGGTGGGTGTGTTGGTGGGGGTGTTGGTGGGGGTGTTGGTGGGGGTGTTGGTGGGTGTGTTGGTGGGGGTGTTTGTGGGGGTGTTGGTGGGTGTGTTGGTGGGTGTGTTGGTGGGGGTGTTGGTGGGGGTGTTGGTGGGTGTGTTGGTGGGGGTGTTAGTGGGGGTGTTGGTGGGTGTGTTGGTGGGGGTGTTGGTGGGGGTGTTGGTGGGGGTGTTGGTGGGGGTGTTGGTGGGGGTGTTGGTGGGAGTGTTGGTGGGGGTGTTAGTGGGGGTGTTGGTGGGTGTGTTGGTGGGGGTGTTGATGGGGGTGTTGGTGGGGGTGTTTGTGGGGGTGTTAGTGGGTGTGTTGGTGGGGGTGTTTGTGGGGGTGTTGGTGGGTGTGTTGGTGGGGGTGTTGGTGGGTGTGTTGGTGGGGGTGTTTGTGGGGGTGTTGGTGGGAACATTCAGTAATGAGTGTATTATCATTGGTAGTAAATGTACCACAGGACAACGTTTCGGGGTGTTCGGTATTCAATACCTAAATTCAACATCATTCACCCGTGCATATAATAATTTCATGGTACATACAACCTTGTAAATACATGTACGGCACATTTAAGCGTTGTACAATGTTGTATTAAAAGTTGCAAAACCACGTGGTGCATGGTTGTTTTCAGCATGGTCCGCTTGTAAAAGACACACTTCATCTCTTCAAACAACGATTTGTTAATGTGGAACAACACAGATGACTCTTTCAATCCCTCCAATCAGACCTTTATGTCACCTACGTGGTTTTCCCCTTTCTCTTCTTCCTTTTTCTTTCCTCCTCTCCCTTCTTCTTTGTTCTTTTTGGTTCTTCTTTGTTCTTCTTTGTTCTTCTTTGTTCTTCTTTTGTTTTCATTCGTTTTTACGTTTTCTTTATTTCTACTTTGTTCTTTTTTATTACTTGTTTCAAGTTTTTGCTTTTGTTCTCATTTGTTTTTTTAATTGTTTTTGTTATTTATTACACTTTGTTTTTTGTTTCTTTGTTCTTTGTTCTTCATTTTTGTTTATTTATTATTTTTTGTTCCGTTTTTTTATTTCCGAGTTGTCTTTGTTTTTTATTGTTTTTTATTGTTCATTATTTTCTCTTTTTTAAGTGATTTTATTTATTTATGGCTCTTGTCCGCTTGATAAACTGTTCCCGTGTGGTTTGACTATTAAATAATGGAAATAATAAACATAACAATAATAATAAAAATAACAATAATAATAAAAATATTATTAATTTTCATTATTATTGAAAATAACGATACAAACGAATGAACATTTGAAGACTCGTTTCAATTTCAGATGAGCGCCACTCCTGTCAGCGAATTGTGAGTTTTTTGTTTCCACATTGAATGAATTCAAAATAAAAATCCTCTTTTCGGTTTTTCGCAAACATTTTCCAATCTTAAAAAATTGAAACTTTCTTTCGGAATTCTTATCCATCGTGGTTGGATCGATGAATCCTCCAAAGTTGAAAAAAAAAGTTGTTAAGAAGTTTTTTTATTTTTCAGTTAAAAATTATTCTTTTCTCAGTCAAAAACTGTTTTTTTTAGTCAAAAACTGTTTTTTCTCAGTCAAAAACTGTTTTTTCTTAGTCAAAAACTGTTTTTTCTTAGTCAAAAACTGTTTTTTCTTTATTCAAAATCGGTTTCTCGAACACTGTCTGAAGTTCTTTAAAGGTTTTCAAAACCTTGAATTTTTTTTTAATTTTTAAAAACCACTGCAAAACTTCACGAGTTTCACAATATTCGCCACATTTCTCTCTTCAGTTTTCTTTGCTATTGTTGTTTAGTGAATTGTATTGCATCACATTCTATTGTATTTCATTGCATTGTATTGCATTGTATGGCATTCCATTGTATTGTATTTTTTCGCATTGTTTTGCATTGTATTGCATTGCATTGCATTGTATTGTATTGTATTGTATTGTTTTTCATTGTATTGCAGTGTGACTTTGTCGATAGATTGAATCTTAACGGTGTTTATTCTGTTATTTATCCATTTAGCGAAAATTCCAAAAGGAGAACAGCGTCTTTGTGTCTGAAATATACTCAAATAACAAAAGAGAAAACAGACGAAAAAAAAACAGTGAATAGTCTGAAGAGGTTAAGGTTTGTGAAAAGCGTTTTTCAAGGGTGAGATTGGGTCAATTTTGTTTTAAGATTTAGCTCACTTTATTATGCATTCTATCCAGTCAAACATTCGTGTATTTATTTTATCATATTTGTATGAAAAACAAAAAAAATTGAAGAATGTCTTGTTCCATCCAAGAGGTCTTATCAACAGATGAGGAAGTTGAGTTATTTTATATCTATCTAGCTTAAAGGCTAAAAAAATTGTGAAAAAAAACCAGAAAAATAATCGAAAACAAAAAATATAAAAATAAAAAAAAAGGAAAAAAAGAAGAAAAAAAAGAAAGAAATAAAGAAAAGTTAATAATAAAAGAAATTTGAGATTAGAGTCACAATTTATTGGAAGTTTATGAGCCTTATTTTGAAAAGCAATTGAGGCAATATTGTTTGTGAGGAGGAAAAAAAATGTTTTTGAAAGCTACTTTCAAACAGATTTACAAGGGCAGTTGTGAGTCGAAAAACAATAGGATGGACTTTCGTGGTTTTGTTTTGTATTTTTGGTTTAAAATTTTTTCTTTTGAGTTTTGATTTTTTTATTTTTGAAAGTATTTTTGGAAACTATGTTGTATATTTTTGAAATTTTTATAAAAAAAACAATTTTTAGAAATTTTTATGTTTTCAGAAGACTTGCAAAACTTACAAAATATGACTACACCTGTGGAAGTGTTGACACTGGACTGATGACACTAATTTCATAACCAAATAAATTTAGAAATATAAATAAACGTGTGTGTGTGTGTGTGTGTGTGTGTGTGTGTGTGTGTGTGTGTGTGTGTGTGTGTGTGTGTGTGTGTGTGTGTGTTTGTGTGTGTGTGTGTGTGTGTGTGTGTGTGTGTGTGTGTGTGTGTGTGTGTGTGTGTGTGTGTGTGTGTGTGTGTGTGTGTGTGTGTGTGTGTGTGTGTGTGTGTGTGTTTGTGTGGACAGGGAAAGAGGGCAGTGGGTGAGTACATTAAAGATTATAGCAGCAAGAGTTTCATAAAGACCCATTAGGCTTTTTAGGCCTAAACTCTTATTTAAGACTTCAATTCCTCCTAGAATCACATCTACCTGCTCTTGAAGTATCGAAATGCTCCTTCAACAATTCCCATCTCTCGTTTTTTTCAATTTTTCTCAAAAGTTCCAATTCTTATTTTTGCATCTTTTGACAATCAAAACTTTTGGATGTTTTTTTTCTGGATTTGCAAACTTTCATATCCCAAAAATTCAATTTTTTAGCCCAGTTTTTTTTATTTAAAAAAAATAATTTTCATGTTAAAATAATTTTGAATGTTTCACTGTGTAATTTGCTTTTTTTTTAATTCGATATTTTTGAGTTTATATTTCTTCATAATAACTTTACGGCCCATTTTGTTTATCTAATCTAATCCTATCATTTGTATAGCGCTGATTCCACACTGTTTGAGAGCGTTCTGCTACAAACTGTTTAAACAACAAAGTTTTATCGGCTTCATGAAATGAAAGTAGAGAAGTAATAGAAGTGAGATTGGGGGGAAGAGAGTTCCATGGAAGGGGTCCACAGTAGGGAAGTGCAGATTTAGCATAAGTACTGTTAGGAGGTATTCTAAAATTAAAATAATAAGTAAAAGATCTCAGTCCCTTACGAGGAGGCAACTTGAAAAAGTCAGCTAAGTGAGTAGGTGAGTGATTTTTTTTTATTTTAAACATGAGAGTGCAGATTTTAAAAACTTATTTTTATAAGAAGCAGCCAGTGTGAAGAGATAAGGGTAGGAGTAAAACGAGAGTATTTATGAGTGCCAAAAAATAAGCAGGCAGCGCTATTAAACACTATGGGAAGAGGGTGTAGCGTGGTTTCTGGGAGTCCATAGTATAAAAAGTTACATCAGTCAAAGCGGGACAAAATAAGCGAAGAAACTAGTAGTTTGAGGGTTGGATTGTCTATGAAAAGTTTCAGTTGCTTGATGCGGCAAAGATGAAAAAAAGATGATTCAGCTACAGATTTTAATTGTGGTATGAGAAAAAGTGAAGAGTCAAACGTGAAACCTAAACAATGAATGGTGGAAGAGTAAGAGGTCTGATGAAATATAATTGGAGGGAGAGATTCAATGAGTTTTGCTAAAATATATAAGATCAACTTTCGAGGGATTGAGTTTGAGGAACATAGAATCACTCCAAAAGATTATTTTACCAATACAAAAAGAAATTTTACACCATGTTTGGTGCCATTTTCAGCGTTTGTCTGAATTTGCTTCAATAAAGACTATGAAAAACTTTTTCTAGAGATAGTAGAAGATAATTCATATTTACGAAATGAAGTAAAGATGTGAGAGTCATTAGCATAAAGTTGACTCTGAAGAGAAAATGATGAAATAATTCTTGGGAGTTCAGAAGTATGAAGAATAAAAAGAAGAGGACCAAGAACAGAAGCCTGAGGAACACCAAATGGGAAAGAGGAAGGAGTAGAATGAGAGTTGTTTATAGAAAATACAGAACTCCTGTTGGAATCATTTTCAATTTATAACAATTTCAAAACCTTGGCAACTTCTCGTATTTGCAAACTCATTATATTTGCACGGCGGTGTTACCAACCACAGCCCTCAAGACGCATAGTTCCAAAAATCACAATTTATGTCGCGTCGTTTAGTTTTTTAATGAATATCTCAATATATTCATATAATTTTTACCTATTTTTTTGGTAATAATCTTATATTTTTTACTTATTTCTCCATAGTATTTAACTTCTTTCGTTCATGTTTCTAATTCAAGTATGGAAATTTTTCACGTGGCTTGAAACTGCAAATGAAGAGGATTGTAAATTTCAATTCAAAGCACGGTCGTCTGCATTGGTTGAAACTTTTAAAAGGAAATGAAAGAAAATAAAAGTGAAATAATTATAAAAAAAACCCATGAATTCAGAGACTGTAAATGTTGAATCTAGAAAAACTGTTTGGTCTGATATCTTGAAATGGATGGATTAGAGTATAAAGAGACACTTGTAAGGTAACAGATGCCATGATAGTAATTTCATCTTTTGGGACAAGGTTTGAAATACAATACAATACAATACAATAAAAAACGAATATTATTATGGTGGAATATTATTATAATAATATTATAATATTATAATAATATTATTATAATATTATTATAACATTATTATAGAAATATTGTCTTCTGCAAAAATATCTAAAATCAAATGTTCAAAAGACTATTCGAATCAAAAGAGGACATATAAGAAAAGTTGAAGAAGATGGAAATGAAGAAAAGAAGCAGAAGAAGAAGAAGAAGAAGAAGAAGAAGAAGAAGAAGAAGAAGAAGAAGAAGAAGAAGAAGAAGAAGAAGAAGAAGAAGAAGAAGAAGAAGAAGAAGAAGAAGAAGAAGAAGAAGAAGAAGAAGAAGAAGAAGAAGAAGAAGAAGAAGAAGAAGAAGAAGAAGAAGAAAGAAAAAGAAGAAGAAGATGATGATGATGATAATGACGACGATGATGACTGAAAAAAGACAAAAAAGTATAATGAAAAAGAACAAAAAATTTTTAAAAGACGACGAAAGAGAGTATAATTCTTGTGCTACGGATAGTTCTTTAAAGTCTTTCAGTAGGTTTCAAATTCTCCATAACATCTCTGCAAAGTGAAACATTGTCTTGCGAAACATACTCACTTTTTTGTTGCAGAAACTTGAATTTAAGTAAAATAAAAATCATCAAACAATTTGGTTTCTTTGGATTTGAAATAAAATTTTAACTTTAGAGAAGAATAAAGCATTTTAATTAATGCCAAAAGGTGCAAAACATCTCCGAATGCCTGACGTTTGAATGTCTGTTAGTACCTTCCTCTTTTCAGGACTCATCTCGTTTGACGCTCTTTTGTGTTTTTTTTTTTTTCCAAAACTGTCTATTTTTACACACACACACCCATACACACACACACACACACACACACACACACACACACACACACACACACACACACACACACACACACACACACACACACACACACACACACACACACACACACACACACACACACACACACACACACACACACACACACACACACACACACACACACACACACACACACACACACACACACACACACACACACACACACACACACACACACACACACACACACACACACACACACACACACACACACACACACACACACACACACACACACACACACACACACACACACACACACACACACACACAAACACACACACACACACACACACACACACAAACTAAAGTTTCTTTGGATCGAAAAGTTTTCATCAAATATTGTTCCAGAATGAGGCATTATGTTGTGAAACTATCTCAATCATTTTCTCATGAACGCTTGTTTGGCAGTTAAGGAACTCATAAAAGCATAAAGCAAGTGCAACAACACTGGATCAGCTCTGGATCAGCTATGGATCAGCTCTGAATCAGCTCTGGATCAGCTCTGAATCAGCTTTGAATCAGCTCTGGATCAGCTCTGGATCAACTCTGGATCAGCTCTGGATCAGCTCTGGATCAGCTCTGGATCAGCTCTGGATCAGCTCGAAGGGGGATTTGAGGATTGAAAAAAAAGCACATTCAATTTTTGTAGGCACCGATTGTTGCCACCTTTCGAGCCTTGTAACTCAGCGAGGTGCTACTGACAGGGAAAGATTCAGATTATATTTTTCGAGAAGTTAAGCTTGCAAGATGAAATTCTCTTGAAATGTTTGAAGTAGTTCAATGTATTATAGGTTGTTTCACTGGCAACTTCCCGTATTTTGAGATTTAAAAAGATCGTTAAATATCTTTAGTTTCATTATTGGATTTTTTTTCTCAATTTTTGGATTTTTTGGAAGCGAAGTGAGTTTTTATCTTGAAACAATTTTTGTCATAAATTCCATTAAAAAAAATCTTATTTGGAGGTTTTAAAATATTTTTGAAACGTGGGCTCGTGCTTGCTTGGCCGGGTTTTGCGTGGTTTTGCTTATTTTTTGAATCACGCCATTGGAAAAAAAAACGATATACGATGATTTAAATGTTAATATAATCGAAAAAAAAATTTTTTTTCATGAACATTTGTAATCTCATCAGTAAATTGATAAACAAATTTACCTTTTAAGGACATTAAAAACTATTTTGGTTGCAAATATTCGACTGGCTAGACGGATTTTGTTCACTGAGGCCCGTCAAGATGCAATATAAAAGGGTTTAGTTTTTTGTAGATATAAGATCTCACGTTTCTTCACGTTCCTCGAGAGGTACTTGAGTTTCACAGTTCATGCAGCCAAGCTCTTTTGATGTTTCTGAGGAGGAAGAGCGAGGAGCATGACTATGTAACAGCTTTTGTTTTCCACTCACGAACCCAGCAAAAAACTATTGGGTCGATAAACAACGAAAAATTAACAAGCTGGAACAAAATCTATGGAACACATTGATTTCATTTTCTATCAACCACCCATCTGGACTTTGGTGATGATTGGAAATGTATAAGAAAGATTATTAGGTAATAATGGAAGAAAATGAGATGATTAGCAACCAAAGCTGTACCAATACTTCCATCACTTTCGTTTCATTAGTGTTTTCACTTTTTGAAACTTAAGGTGACCTTCCATCCTTCGCCTTGTGCTCTGAAACTCTTGGCTGCTACGATCCCATTTGTATTAATCAGAGGGCATTCTATAGTAATGTATTGTGTCCCAGCCTATCTGTGCGTGTGTGTGTGTGTGTGTGTGTGTGTGTGTGTGTGTGTGTGTGTGTGTGTGTGTGTGTGTGTGTGTGTGTGTGTGTGTGTGTGTGTGTGTGTGTGTGTGTGTGTGTGTGTGTGCGTTCGTGTGTATTTGAGTAGTCGTGGATGTGTGGTTGTAATTGTCTGAAAGTTAAAAAAATAAATTCAGCAGACATTTTTATTTGCTTCAAACAAAATTTCTTCTCAGACGGAAAAAATGTTTTCAAGTTTGAAATTTTTTTTGTTATAAAAAAAACAAACATTTTATTTCAACATAATTTAAAAAAAAACATTTTAAGTGAAGTGGAACGATTTGAACTGCAAAAAAATTTTTCTAAATGGTTTACACTGCGGTAAATTTCTTAATTTTTTTGAATCTTACACAAAAAAATAATCTTTACGTTTTGTTTTTTTGAAGTGGATGTTTAACCACATGTGTAGAAAAAGACTTCTGTAAAAAATAATTTTTCATTAGCCTCAGGGTTACAACGGTCAAGGGCAATAGTTTTCAATTTCAAAAAAATAAAAAAGTTATCAATTCTATGTTGAAAAAAAAATACAAAAAAACAAAACAAAACGAAAAAAAGTTTCAAAACACGCTCGGTTTAACGCCACATTGATGTAACCTATCTTCAATGCCGCATAATGCAAACATCTTAAAAAACAAACAAAAAAACTCACCAAACCTAAATGAAAAACTTGCAAAAACAACAAAAACTCCATGAAAACCCACAAAAACTCCATAAAAACCCACAAAAACTCCATAAAAACCCACAAAAACTCCATAAAAACCCACAAAAACCTTGGATAAAACGCCATAAATAAAGCCAAGAAAGCAATTTTTCTTTAAAAACCCAAACGACCCCCGTGATCTTTGACACGAACACGTGACATGGAGGATGCCGAGTGGATTGGTGGTTCAAAGATCGCCCTTCTTCGCGCCCTACTCACACCCATTAGTTCTGAGATGCAAAATACTCTGATTAGTATTATAAGTATAAGTAGTACTGATGCAAATGAATATGAGTATTATTATAAGTATTATTAGAACTGATGCAAAAAATAATATTTTATTTTTTTCTAATTTTTTCCACTTGATTTATTTTGTTTTTTTTTGTTTTAACAGAATGCGCCGTTTTCTACACCGTCGATACACTGTGCTTTTCTATACCTCATGCTCTCACTGTTGTTTGTTACGTTTTGTAAGTCATCATTTCTCATTTTAGCGTACAACAATCCGCTGCTGTTCTTGGTATTACACTACTAATACAAATACATTGTCTCATTGTATTGTATTTCATTGTATTTTATTGTTTTGTTGCGATTTGAGTTGCAAACTCTATTGACTGTTTTTATGTGGTGGTTTTTGTGTTGTACGCATAATGAGGCATTACATGGTTTGTTTGGCAACAAGGACTACGGGCTGTGGATTTCATGGCCCTTCGGAGGCTGAGATATGTATTGGTGAGAGTACACGACAGAAGAGAAGAAAAGAAAAAAGAAAAAGATAAGTGGAAGTAGTGGAAGATGAGATAGAAAGAGGTTAATGAAAAACTTAAAAAAAAAGAAAAAGTAGAAAGAATGGGAAAAAAAATGTGGAAAAAGAAAAAATACGAAAAAAAAAGTGGAAAAAAAAAAGAAAAAAAAAAGAAAATGGAAAAAGAAGGGAAAAAGAGGAAAAAGAGAATAAAAAAATAGAACAA
>OX387251.1:467500-492500 GCA_947562095.1 Branchellion lobata | reverse complement strand
AAAGTGTGCATTGATTTTGCAAAGTTTACTTTTGTCAGAAAATTCGTTATTTCAAAAAAAACATGAGCTATAAAACAGGTTTTTCGAAAAATAAAAAAATTTTTACCAAGTGCAAAATACTTAATATTACAGTTTTGCAGAGTCATTTTGAAATACATTTTGATGAAAAAAACTTTTTAAAATCTACTGAAGCTATCAGTACTGATTATTCAAACTTATAAGTCCTACAAAATAAAAAATTAAAAAAATTTAAAAAATGTAAAAATACTTTTAAAAAATTAAAAAATTAAAAATTTAAAAATATTTTTTTTAATGAAAAAAATAAAAAAATTGTGAAAATAATTTTGGGTGGAAACAGAAAAATGGAAATTGAATGAAAGCGTATGAATAATTGATTTATTGGAAAAAGATTGCCCTATCGATGTTTGATGCCCATAAAATCCACTTCAGGCACCTTAAGAAGCAAAATGTTTTATCGAATTGAACATTTTGCAAAACAACTGAATAAAAGTGAAGCTACAAAATGACCTTTTGTGTGATTTGAAAAATCAATTGGTTAATGTTTTATTTATACAGAAAATATTTTCAAATGAAAATTAAGAGATTCTCTGGTGTCACAGCATCGTGCCCGGTGATTTACACTTTTTTAAAGTTTTTTTAAATTTTTTTTAGGTTTTGAAAACACGATTCATCAGGGGTGAGAGAGTTCTTAATCTCCAGAAAACGTCTTTAGATGGATTAAAGAGCGGAAAGTTAATTAATAAATCGTTTTGAACTCGCAAACTTTTCCAAATTCTCACAACCTCCACTGACTGGTAGCTTTGAAAACTAATTAGAGAAAAAAAAATCAAAATGCACAAAACACAATTCAAAAAAAATGATTTCACGTTTGCGAAAATTTTCGAAAGGTTTCGGATATGAAAAAGAAGCTTTTATTACAAAATGCTATCAATACTTGATGAAGGGAAGAATGGGAAATCTCTGGGAGATTGGCAAATTTTTATTCGAGTTTTCATTACACTTCAATTATTCATTCAAACAGTTTTTATTGTTCATTTTGAAGTTTTGATTTAATAAAATAATATTTTAATAATTAATTAAAAATTAATGAAATATGAAATAAAAATAAATAATAATAACACTTTCTAACTCAATGAAAACTTTTCTTCAAAAAATGAGGTTCAGTTTCTTTTAATGTAACTGTTCCAAGAATATAAATGTTATCAATTTCAATGAAAGCCGGATAATGGGATACATCGAAAAGCTGCTTCAGTTGTTTTCCATGATCCTTCAAAGATAGTCAACTCTTATTCCATCTGATCTAGTGGAATCGGATTTGTTTTCTGCTTAAGATTTTTTATCGTTTACTTCCTCATTCACAAAATTAATTTTTGTGTTACAAAATGCAAAAACAAAAAATTTTGAGTACTTTGAAAAATAAGAAAAACAATTAAAAGTGAATAAAATAAGACGAGAAGGAAAGGTTTTTCTAAAAAATCAACAAAAATGCTCGCTTGGTTCATTTTTTGTTTTTATTGTTTTTTTATAAATTTTTGGAACCTCAAAACTTTAAAAAAAAGTAAAAATGAGAGTTTGACGTGTACTTGAAGGGCAAGAGGTGTTACATAAGTGATTGTCACAAGAGTGGATGCCTAAACAAGAAAGGGCGAAGAATGTTTTGATGAAGTTTCCAAACCTCTGATGGGCTGCTCGAGTTTTGCAAGTTTTTTTTTTCATAGTTAAACTTTGTTTTTGTTTTTTTTTGCAATATTTTTTTTGTACTGTGTTGCATTGTCAGTTTGTTTTTCCTATGCTTTGCTTTTTGAGGTTTTTTTCCATTGTATTGTTTCACACGGAGCTGTGTCGTAGTGTAGGTTGAATTTTTTTTTCTAAAAAATTAAAAACTCAAAAAACTTTTCAAAGAAATTGTCGAAAAGTTTAGCAGCTTTGAAAAATTAAAACTGGAAACACGGAAACGAGTCACTCGGAATTAATTTTAAATTGCATTCATTAAGACTGCCACGAGTGATTATATCTTTGACACAGATTCAGTTTTTTTAATGAATAAATGAATAAAAACAAACATTATAAACCCGGGATTTTTTTATAAATTTTGAATTTAATCCTCAAATTGAAAGTTAATTATGTTCAACTTTCGAGTGCCTGTTGTTTTGAACACAACTCACGTTAAAAAGACACTCGTTTCGAAAAATTACCTCAAAACATTTAAGTTTTTTTGAAAATTTATTGAGTTATTCAAATTTACTATTTGAAAAATCATTTAAAAGAAAGAAAATTTTCAGATTGGAAAAGGTGTCGGTCTCAGGCAAGAAGAATTGGTTTGTTTTCAAAACGTCAAAGTGGAAAAAAAATCTAAAAAACAGGGAAATAAAAATGAAAAAAAAAGAAAAAAAGAAAAAGATTTGATGGAAAAAGTCGCAAAAGTCGAGAGTGATTCAATTGAGAGTGGCGAAGATAAGGGAAAAAATAACTTTGAGAAAAAATATGACGTTGACGGCTGTGAAAAACTCAGAACGGGAGCCTTTTTTGGAGCTGTTGCCGCAAGTACAATACAATTAGACACTGCGTCACAAACCAACAGCACAACACAATGTGGCAAAACAACACAAAACAACAGTACAACAACATACAACAGTACAAAAACATACAACAGCACACCACAAAAAAACAGTACAACAACTTACAACAGCTCACCACAAAACTACAGCACATTACAGCGCAGCAACACTGGAAGATTTGTTTCAGATAAAAGCACCAAGTTCAAGACCTGTGGAAACCTAGACACTACTGTACATTCATCAGTTGAACGTCCCATCACAACATCCTTTCAAAACCTCCATGAAACGCCATCACTTCGCGTCTCTTGTCATCTCTATGATTCATCTTACGACCACTTTGCAGATAACAACAACAACAACAACAACAAAAACAACAACAACAACAACAACAACAACTGTGTACAAGGAATAAAGTGTAGGCACAACAGCGGTACCATTATCTATAACGACAACTCCAACGGGAATCACTATGACATCAACAGCAACAATAGAAGAATTTTCAACATAAACAACAACAACAACAGCAGCAGCAACAACAACAACAACAAAAACAACAACAACAACAAAGCAACATCGGAGAGTGCTTGTTGTCATTGTAAGTTACAAGGCGATCCATCCCAACAGCTCTTCTCTCATCCCTTGCTCATCCTCAAACACCAACAGAAGCACACCACGCGTGACTTCAAGTACTGTATTCATCCAACGCGTCATCAACCACAACAACAACAACAGCAAAAACAACAACAAAAACAGCAACCGCTAAAACAACAACAACAACAACAACGTTGTTTACATTCACAACAGCAACAAAATTTTTCTTCTCAACTAAAGTTTCAACTTCAACAAAACCCTCAAAAACATCAACAACATCAACAACAACATCAACAACATCAACAACATCAACAACATCAACAACAACAAAACCAACAACACCAACAACAACAACAACAACAACAACACGTATCTGATCAGCTTCTTTCAAGCCTCCACATTAACCTCACTAAGCAAGAAGATAAAAAAGAACTCACTCGTAATCTCTATGACAATTATGGTCGTATTAGTGAGGGACCAGCAGTAGAGGCAGCTATAAGCCACGACTCAGTGCAAGGAGGCAATATGATGAGAAATAGTAGGAACACGGTAGACAGAAGCTGCACTCAATCATCTTCTCCAAACTTGAAACACACTTCTTCATCGATTCTTCAACCGAAATTTCAAACTGATGCTTCAAGTGGCAACAGTTATTTGACAACTCATACGGAAAAAACTTTTGAAGGGTTGCCGTTGAGAACAACAGCAGCAACAGAAGCTGAAGTAACAGGTACTATGACAGAGAGGTTGGTGGAAGCGAGCTTAACAAACTCAGCAGCACTTGAAGCAACATCAAAAGCTAGAAGATCACCAACAACAAAGACATCGGCTAGTGCAGCAACAACACCAACAACAACAACGGCAACAACAACACCAACAACAACAACAACAACAACAACAGCAACAACAGCAACATCTAAAGCAACGACAACGTCAACAAACTTTCCCAAATGGACTTCAAGCATAGTGTTGTTGTGCGTTTGTTGCATTGTGACGTCACGGCAATACTTCTGCCCCTCCCAACCTACCCTCACCATTTTCCTCCCCCCTTCTCTCCACACGCGTATGTCCAAACTATTTAACTTCTTGAAAAAGGTTTCATAACCTGTCATAACTCCAACTTCGAACATTGTCCCGACCTTTTTTCTAGTTCTAATTCAAAATCAACTCTTGTTTCTATTCAACAAACAGTCAAAAACACATGTTTAATTTTCAGTTTAATCTCATTTACTTTATTAATTCGAATTTTTTTAATTTTTTAATTTTGTTTTTTTATTTTTTTTTACTTTTAAGAGCTCACTTTTTTGGGTTATATTTTTGCAATTATCGAAGTCAACAAAAAAGAAACTCAATATTTCGAACGAGATGCTCATTAGTTTTGGAAACGAAAAAAAAATTAAAAAAAAACATTTTTTCGTTTCAAAAAAGTTTTTTTTTCTTTGATGAGTTTTGTTTTTATCCACACTTCCGTTCAAGAATTATTTTTTTATGAAATAAAAATACGTAAAAAATTAAATAAACTAGTAACTTGTTTTGCTTTTCAAAATTTTTCAACCAAAACACGTTTTTAAGTAAAATCTTTTGATGAAATTTCGAGAAATATATCACTACACTTAATCCAAAACTTCCCACCTACCCCCATATTACAGAAGCAGTTATTTGGTTATTTATTGAGGGAACTTCCAAAGACAAGAACGACGTCTCTGTGTTCGTTTTTGGTGAAATGACTCAGTCAAATGAACATCACACGCACTTGGAATTTCACATCCAAAAATACCACCAAAGATAAGCTTCATATTATACAAACATAACACTAGGCACATGCATTCAATGAACCACACACAAACACAAACCACACACAGACCACACACAGACCACACACAGACCACACACAAACACAAACCACACACAAACCACACACAAACACAAACCACACACAAACCACACACAAACAAAAACCACACACAAACACAAACAACACACAAACACTAACCACCCACAAACCACACACAAACACAACCCACCCACACACCACACACAAACACAAACCACACACAAGCACAAACCACCCACAAACCACACACAAACACAAACCACACACAAACACAAACTACCCACAAACCACACACAAACACAAACCACAAACAAACACAAACTACCCACAAACCACACACAAACACAACGTACCACTCAAATGCCACATAAAACACGCATTGCCGCCTCATAAACCTTAATGAAGATGTGATGTCTCTACTAAATCCACTTTTAAACAACAGGTGTTTGAGTGCGTAGGAGGTTCAGGAAAAGTTAAGAAAATCCTACGAATTCGTTTTTTGCTTATTAGATTAGGGTGCAGTGAATGTTGTTGGTGGAACAAACTTAGAAAAATAAAAAGCTTCTCTAGAAACACTAAAAACAGTGTGAAGTGAAGAAAAAAAACTTTTTAATGGAAAGTTTCAGAGAAAAATAAAAAAAAATAGAAATTAAATTTCGTAAGGAAGTTTTGAAAGTTGACACACACAGAAATAATTTTTATTTAAATTATTTTTATTTCAGAAACAAAAGTTTATTTTTCGTTTCACGTAGAAACCAAAGGCCTATTTCCACAAAAAGAATATGACCATTTTTCTACAAAAAAATCAAAAATGAAAACAAAACCCCAAAGTTCAAACTGCAAAACTCTCTCGACTTTACTTCTCGTATTTTGTTCCATTTTACTGTTCCAGGCTTTTCACACATACACTTAAAATCGCTTCAGACGTCAAAACAATGAACTAAAATTTTTATATACTTAAAAAAAACTGAGATGTTGTATTTGGTAATTTACCACAACCACGACACACGACGTTAAATGCAACCCACCAGAATGGATCAGCATCGTCCACCCACACAAAGATAAAGTGCTGGTTGTGAACTATCAAGAAACTACGAACGTGCAAGAAATTGGTCAGTAACTTTTTTTTCTAAACATCCTATTATATCCAAATAATTCTATTTAAGCATAATATTTTTCAGGTGTTCAGAGTTCTTTTGATTTGTTGCCAGTTTCATGCTCGTTCTTATTCTTAAGGCAGTCTTTAATGTTACTCAAGGTTCTTTTTTGTTGATATTTTGTTACCTGTTACTATTGAGCGCCTCTGAAGCAGCTTAGTTAGCAAACTGTGTGCTATAAAAATGTTTACATTTCTCCCTTTTATTCACTATCGCTGTTTTTGCGTTAAATTTTCGTTAAATCTCAAGTTTTTTTCAAAATAAAATCTATTCATTTCATTTCTTTAACCTCGAACTGACTTTAAACAGGAACCTAAATAATTTTGTTTTGTATAAAATTAACCAAAAAACTGAAAAAAATAAAAATTTGAAGTTGAAAAATCCATAAGTGGACGGCATCAAGTTACTTTGCCAATTTCAAAATGTTTAACATTTTTCATCTTTGTACTAAAAATAAAAAACATACTCTGAAATGACCTAGTAAACTCGCACAAACTGCCTCCTGACTTCAAACGGAATCAAAATCCTTGAAAAACTAAAAAAAAAACAAGTGAGAAAATAAATGGAAAGAAAATTATGGAATAAAAAAGGAAGCGAAGATTAAACGCTTGATGCATTTCATGAATGACGTCATGAAACTGGCACTAAGGGTGATTTGTTGTCAAAAATTCGCATTTACGACTGGCGTCTCAATCGATCATCGTCCGATGCATCCACCGAGGCCAATCACTCAAACCTTTGAGACTCCCCCCTTTTTTACAGCCCACTTTGACGGCAGATACATCAAGGAAAGCCTTGCAAAACTGCACGCCACCGCCAAATCGAATAACGAAATAATTCTAATCGATTTCACGCTTCAATGACTTTCCATCGTGCCCTCCCCTGCTGCCCAAAGCCTCAACATGTGGTCTTCGTCATGCACTCATACGTCATAAACAACCTCCTCATGTTTTAACGGCAGTCACTCATTCGCTGAGACTTTCAAAGTCATCATTGGTTAAGGAGCTTGCACCTTTCCAGCAGAAATCAATGAAGTGAGGTGAATGAGGGGGTGTGATTCGCAAGGATTTGACTGCAAGGTTCATGCTTATAAAACTGTGTATCATGTGTTTGCGAAAGTTTCCATTATTTTTTCAAGACTTTCTTTTGAAATTATTAAGTAAACCAACAGTGCTTGAATGTTAACTGCTTTTGACATCATCGACTCACTCACCTGTACTTATCTTTCTCAACAGCAGTACTTACCAGTACTTAACTCACAAGACATACACCTTGCAATCTATAGGACGATCAATGTATGATACAGATGCACATTTAACGTATCATCTGCGTGAGAGACGCAATCAAAGACTGGCGTCAGAAGGATCGTCTTATCACTTGCGGCATAGACAATCCTTTATGGAGATTCATGTTATGGAAGTTATCAGATAGCACAAATGGAAGCATTAAACTCATCCGACGAGTGTCGTTTTTAAATTAACTTTTAAATTACTTTTTGTTAATTTGGAGCGTTATATTTTATCTTTGCAATAACAAAAAAATATAAATAAATAAAAATAAGAATAATAATAAATAAAAAATAATATAATAATAATAATATAAAAAAAATAATAATAATAACAACAACAACAATAATAATAATAATAATAATAATAATAATAATAATAAAATTCAGTTTGTTAATATTAGTACCGTTTTGATAAATATAAAAATGTATTTTTATTTTGTTAATTAAGGAAATAGTTGTACCTTTTATTATGAGTGTATTCACTATTTTAAACTGTGTTCATTTGTTTGAGGTCATGTAAATTCATTTGTTTATTTTTAAACAAAACTAACATTAATAAACTCAAAGATAACTTTTTTTTTGAAGCGCAAAGGCAAGCAAGAGAGGTGTCCACAGATGTTAATCAGTTTTGTTTTTCAAAAAAACAAAATAATTCGGGTGCTTCGAAGTTGTATGTTCAATCACATTTATAGCTAACTACCAAGCTCCCGATACATTCTTGGACAAATGTTCTAGTTATGTTAACAAAAATCATCAATATAAAAATATGAAATTATAGATACAATTATTTTCGGTAGTGAGAATGGCTATCGACAGTGGACTACCTCCCAGGCGACAGAGCATTGGTCACAAGCGATGCAGTGCTAATCCTGCAGCCACGCCGTCCATAAAAAACTACATGCGTCCTGATTCAGTCGTTGGTGCCTGCCACTTCGTCACCTCTATGCTGGACAGAGGCATATCCGCTACAAGACTTTCTAGTTAAGCTGTTACAAGACTCCCTAGTTTATCTGTTACAAGACTTACTAGCTTATCTGTTACAGGACTTCACACCTTGTACAACACAACACCTCATCTCTCACACGTTACAACACGCCACCCTTGTTGTGAGGCTCCAAATGAGATCCAATGAAGTGCAAACAGGTACTGCAATCTGCCAGTGTAAACGTGCCATAGGAACGCGCCAGTGAAGCATGTCGGCCTTAATGACGCTAGCAGAAAGTCGTATCGTAGTGTATTGTATTAATACATTTTGTATTGTATGTCAATGAAGTAGATTCAGAGTAGTGTATCTTAATCTAGCTTAGAGTACTAGTTTGTGCTGCTTGAAGGCGGAGAGTTTGAAGCAAAGAAGGGGGCACAGAGGATTTCGAAATCAGTCTCTGAAGAGGACTCTAGCCACGAATAACTTGGGAGCTTCGCGTGCTTCTGGAAAACAGAGTTGTGTGGGAAGGAGGAAGAAGGATGGAGGAGGATGTAGCAAGCGAGGCCTCGAAGTATGGTGTGTCTGTGTGTTGTGTTAGAACCTGGTGCTCCTATGAAATGAAAGCAGAAGCTATAATTACGGAAAAAAGTCCAAAAGAAAAATGTGGTGATGAGGAAGAAGAAGAAGAATAAATGGAAGGAGAAGAATGAAAAATATAAAAAAAATAAAAAGGAAGGAAAAAAAGAGAAAAAATGACTAAAAAAAGAGGATAAAAGAGAATAAGAAGAAAAAAATGAAAAAAAGAAGAAAGAGGAAAATGGCGAAGCAAAACAAAACAAAAAAAGAAATAACAGTTTGGAAAAATATTTTTCGACAAAAAAAAGGATTGAAGACCGACAAGTTGGAGAATCCTTGAGACTGCTAAGGTATCTTTCAACGATTGCTCATCAGCCGTTAGAGCCTTGTCCTTGAGATTGTTCTCTCGTCTGAGTCGTCGTCCAGGACTTCAAAAAACTATTTTTAGTTTCAAACGATTAAAAAAAACTTACATTTCGGACAATCGAGTGGGTTTTTATTGATTAAAAAAAATTTTTGCTTAAATTTTTACACGAAATTCTTTTCATGAACTAACTTGGGCCCGCACTTGATCAAATAGTAGTAATATCTCTATATATATATATATATATATATATATATATATATATATATATATATATATATATATATATATATATTTATTTATTTATATATTTATATATTTATATATAGATGTATATGAGCATATTGTTGGGTTTTTAGTCACTTATAATGTTGGCTGTATTTCCTTTAACGGCCACATAAGCTTAAAAATGTCATTAAAAATTTTAAATATGAAATTCTAATAATGGTCGATTTTGTTCATTCAATTGTGTTTTTCTGCATTGTCTTTTGTTGATTGTTGTTTTTTATTTATTTATTTGAATAAAATTATTTATTTTTTTAAATAGTTCCATATTTTTATTATTATTCTTGCTTTTTTTCCATTTTTATAACTTTTTGATTTTTAAATTATTTTTGTTTTTTCCTTTTTTTTGGTTCTATTTTAACTCTATTTCAAATGAATGAGTGTATCATTTGTTATAACGCACAGTCCGCAAATAAGGTTGCCTCAAAGGCGCTTATTTTAAGTTTTTATCTACAAATAAATTTATTATACGTGGTAAATCCCAGCTCTGAGGTTTCATAGCGTATTAAATTGATATATGACGTCAAAAAAATTAAACCTTGACGATACTAAAAACGTTTCAGTCATGATAAAAATAATGAATTGGATGATGAAAATAATTGTATTTTCATTGGACGGAGTAATTATGAACAAATTGATGAAATTAAATGTAATCAAATTGATAAAAAGAAGTATGATCAAAGTATTGAGAATGTGTACAATTGAATTAATAAGAAAACTTATAATTTAATTAATAAGAAAACTTATAATTTAATTAATAAGAAAACTTATAATTTAATTAATAAGAACACTTATAATTGAATTAATAAGAAAACTTATAATTTAATTAATAAGAAAACCTATAATTTAATTAATAAGAAAACTTATAATTTAATTAATAAGAAAACTTATAATTGAATTCAAAAATAATCATCATTTAATAATTATGAACTTGTTTGGAGAGAACTTCAAGGTGACGATGAGTCATTGGAATTGACAACAACAACAACAACAACAACAACAACAACAACAACAACAACAACAACAACAACAACAACAACAACAACAACAACAACAACAGCAACAACAACAACAACAACAACAACAACAGAAACAACAACAACAACAACAGAAACAACAACAACAAAAACAAAAAAACAACAGAAACAACAACAAAAACAACAACAAAAACAGAAACAACAACAACAACAAAACCAACAACAACCAATAAGATGGTTTTCAAAGTTACAAAACAACAATTAGATGAAATAGATTGGACAATCAAACTAATAAACAATATTGTGCTTGTGAATTTATTTATGAAACTTTCAGTAATAATGAATAAAGTGTCAAAAAGTCATTGTGACGCCAAAAGGTTAAAAGGTTGGGCAAAACGTAAAGGTGTGTCATGGAGAGAAGGATGTGGTGGTGAAAATAAGGAGACGATGGGGGAGGGGGAAGGGTGTTTCCAGGGGCCATGGGGACGTTTGGCGTGGGGAGGGAAAGGGGTGGGGGGTTGTGCTGGGAGGGGGAGGAGGAGGGGAGCTTGTACCGTCCGGAGTTCTTGGATTCCAAGGGGTGATCGGGTCTGACCAGAAACGGGGAGTTCTGGGGGCGTTTGGAGGCCAATCGGTGGTGGGCACTGACCAAGAAGGCACGGGAGTGGTCAGTCTGGACCAGCGTATCCACGGCGTGCTGCGTATCCACAACTTCTTATCCGCCTCCAAGCGGTACCGGTGCAGAAGGATACTGCTTGAAACATTTCTGGGTGAAAAGTTTTCCTTAGAGAGCCTGAGTTGCAACAAGAAGTTCTCAAAAGCAACATCTCGCAGGGCTGCGGAGGATTGAGTGGTGAAAGGTTTGGCAGGAGCTGTCTGGGGTAGTGCCGTTTCGTCACTGGCGAGTTGAGAAAAAGGCAAAGCGTGGGTGAGTGAGAAGAGAATGAAGTTGAACAGAAATGTTCTGTACATTCTTCCGGTGCAGTCTGGAAGGTTGGATCAGCAAATTTTGAGAATTATTAAGTTATGAACCTTTCATGGATCCAATGCATAATTTCTATCTGAATCAGTACAATGAAAAATTGGTCTAAAGCTCGCAATGCTGACGTTACCACTACGTTCTTCGGAGAAACACCTCTTGAAGACCTTCCCGGTTCTCTTCGTCTGCAGAAAACATAATCTTCTTCCTTTCACTTGCCTTAAAAGCAAGCACACCGACTTTATTATATGGTGGTGGTTCAAATGAGCTCGAATGAAGTTGAATGGTTCAACGGTTGGTCATAAGATGTTTCATGGTTTTTTTGGAAACCAAAAATATTTTAAAAATCTAATGAAAGAAGAAGAATCAGGATTATGATTCTAAAAGAATAAAACAAAAAAAGAAGAAAAAAATGTATGAAAAATTTCATCAAAAATTTTAAGAATGTAGAAATTATTCAAAAACGTGAAATAAAGGCATAAATTTGAATTTTTAAAAAAAGAAAAAAAAAACAAAAATTACAAAAAAGAAAATGAAAGAATAAATAAGAAAAGAAAAAAAAGCAATGAATGTAAAAATAAGACGAAAACATAGAAAGTTTGATTTAAAGAAAACGAAAAATAAATTTAAAAAATAAATTTTGAGAAAAACAGCAAAGACTCCTAACCCATGCAGAAAGTCAGCCAAGACAAGTGAATAAGCATTATAAGAAAGCTGAAATAAATAATGCTACTGTTATGAAGAGAAGAAAAAAAATAAAAAGATTTTAATAAAAATACAAAAAGAAAAACATTAATATGAGCATAATTATGGAAGAAAAACACAGTAAAAAAAGTAAAAACAATAAAAATAATAAAAATAATAAAAATAATAAAAATAATAAAAATAGTAAAAATAATAAAAATAGTGAAAATAATAAAAATATTAAAAATATTAAAAATAATAAAAATATTAAAAAAGTAAAAAATGATGAAAATAGTAAAACAATAAAAATTGTTAAAAAAAAGAAAAAAAAGTAAAAATAATTAAAATAGTAAAAAAATTAGAAATAGTAAAAAAAATAAAAAAGTAAAAAAATAATAAATATTAAATAATAAAAACACAAAAAATG
Source organism: Branchellion lobata (assembly GCA_947562095.1). Lineage (NCBI taxonomy): Eukaryota > Metazoa > Annelida > Clitellata > Hirudinida > Piscicolidae > Branchellion > Branchellion lobata. The sequence continues at coordinate 479,834 of OX387251.1, read as the reverse complement.
AAAACAATGAAAGAGAAAATATACCAAAACAAAAAATAATTAAAATACAAGTAAAAAGAATAAAAATAAAAATAACACAATGAATAAAAAGACAAAAGTGAGAATAACAATAAACTACTACTACTACTACTACTACTACTACTACTACTACTACTACTACTACTACTACTACTACTACTACTACTAATACTACTACTACTACTACTACTACTACTACTACTACTACTACTACTACTACTACTACTACTACTACTACTACTACTACTACTACTACTACTACTACTACTACTACTACTACTACTACTACTACTACTACTACTACTACTACTACTACTACTACTACTACTACTACTACTACTACTACTACTACTACTACTACTACTACTACTACTACTACTACTACTACTACTACTACTACTACTACTACTACTACTACTACTACTACTACTACTACTACTACTACTACTACTACTACTACTACTACTACTACTACTACTACTACTACTACTACTACTACTACTACCACTACTACTACTACTACTACTGCTACTACTACTACTACTACTACTACTACTACTACTACTACTACTACTACTACTACTACTACTACTACTACTACTACTACTACTACTACTACTACTACTACTACTACTAATACTACTACTACTACTACTACTACTCCTACTAATACTACTACTACTACTACTACTACTACTACTACTACTACTACTACTACTACTACTACTACTACTACTACTACTACTACTACTACTACTACTACTACTACTAGTACTACTACAACTACTACTATTACCACTAGTTTTACTACTGAATCTACAGCAGCTACTACTATTCCTGCTGCTACTAATAATATACTACAGATAATGCAAACATTTAGTTAGATCGTTAGAGTACATGAAAGACCTTCTGCTCCATGGTTTGATCGGGAGTGTCGTACTTCAAAATGTCTGAAAAAGAGTCTAGAAAGGATCTACATGAGGACCAAGAGTGAGAATGGTTTTGCTGCATGGATGGGTCAGAAGGAACTCTAAAAAAGACTGTGTAGACACAAGCGTAGAGATTACTGGAATAATAAATTCTGTGATTTAAAAAAAACAACTAACATCTGGAGCCACCTTAATAGTGTCTCTGGTCAAAGAAAGAGATCTTCTGTTGTTAGAATTCAGCCTTTTGAATTACAATTTTTTCTGTTAAAAAAATTGAGTCAGCGTGGAAGTCAATTCGAGCCAGAGAAGAATCCATTTCTTCAGCCCATGCACAAGAGGATGGTCTCAGTAGGCTCCAGGATGTGGACGAGGATGAGCTTTTCAAGGCTATTCAGAGGCTTCCCAACAAACAGTGTGCGTCTGATCCAATACCCACTTGGCTTTTGAAAAAGATTTCAGGAATGATTTTACATTTTGTATAAATTATGATCATTCAGTCTTTTTCTGAGGGAGTTGTCCCAAAGTCTTGGAAATCAGCTCAGCTTACACCACTGTTGAAAAAGCCTAGTCTTGATCACAACGTTGCTTCATCCTACAGAGCCATCTCTACAATCAACAGTGAGAAAACTGAGGTGATTTGGTTTTCTTCTCGTCGGAAGCTTGAAAATATTTTGAGATATTCGAGCCGTGTATTGAGAAACAACATTCTTACATCACAATCTGTAAAGAAATTGGGAATATCTATGGATAGAGACCTCAAGATGTCAACGCAGATATCAAAAACAATACAGATGTGTTTCACCTCTTTGCGTCAAATAAGATCCATCAAGGAATGTTTGACAATGGACTCTTTGAAAACACTTGCATCAGCCTTAGTGTTAAGTCGTATTGACTACGGCAACACGGCTTAAGTCAGCTTTCATAAGATAGCAATTTAGAGTTATCAATATAACAGCTAGGCTGATTACAGGAGTAAGGAAATACGATCACATTACCCTTGAAGCAAAATATGTTGATTCTAACAAGCACAAACTTAAATCATTAGGATTAAAAAGGTTCAGCGTCAGCGGAGCTAAGTTGTGGAACAACCTGCCTAACAGCTTAAAATCTTCAAGTTCAACAAAATCATTTTGTCGACCTCTGAGGACTTAGCTATTCAATAAATCTTTCAGCTCGTCATAATAATGACACTGTTCATTTTTGAACTAATTAATTTATTTTATTTCATTTATTTATTTAATTCTATTTTTAATTTTTTACAATAGTTTTAATAATGAGACGTTCTGAGTAGCCTCGAAACTCTACGGGGTTAATGCCACTATAATGATAGCCGTAAATAATAATATATATTATAAATAAAAATAATAAAAAAATGTGTATATATATATAATAATGATAATAATGATAAAAAGTAAAAAAAAGATAATTAAAAAAAACTAAAAAATAAAAAAAAATAAAAAAAAATTAAAAAAAAACAAATAAAAATAAATAATAATAATAATATTAATACTACTACTACTAATAATAATAATAATTATAATGATAATAAATTTTAAGCGTAAATATTCAAAACTAACTCAATTTTTTCTTATCAGAGCTCATCTTATCAAAGCTAATCTACTTTAATTCATTCTAATTCAAGCCAATTCACTTTAATCCATTCTAATTTAAGCCAATTCACTTTGATCAAAAAGTTTATACAGATCTAAGAAAACCGTTAATAGGCGCTTTGCCGGGGTCATTTGAAGGAGAATACCAAAGATTCTCTTGAGAAGTAAGTAAAGAAGAAGAGAGCGTCAGAGTGTGGAGAAAGATCAAGTCAATGCAGGTCATTTATTTAAATCTAAATTAAATGATAACATTATTCAACAATGTACGGATGTGGCAGTGATGGGGTTGTAGAGTGAAAGCGAAGCAAGAAGGCAGTTTAGCAGGGAGTCCATAAATAAGGTTGAAAATAGTCGGATTGGTTGAGGAATAAAAATTCAAAGCCGCTATGATGTTTAACAGAATACCTTTAAGGTGAAGTACCTTTTATAACTTTAATATCACAAGTAGTTTTTACTCAAATTTTCTTTGTGAACTTCAAACAATCCGCGATTGTAGATGACACCTTAGTCGATGGACCTTAGTCGCACCTTAGTCGGTGCGAACCCCAGACCTGTCTGTTGCATTGAGCGTGCCGTTATTGTGGTAGATCTTCCTTCCATATCCCCCGTATTCTTTGTATTCGTCATCATCATCATTGTCATCATCATCGTCATCATCGTTGCTATCATCATTGTCATCATCATCATCATCATCATTGCTATCATCATTGTTATCATCGTTGCTGTCATCATTGTCATCATCGTTGTTATCATCGCTGTTGTCATCATTGTTGTTATTATCGTTTTTGTTATTATAGTTGTCAAAATCAGTGCTGCTGTTAACAAGATCAGCATAGCCGGCTATTTGAGCCTCTTCTACAGGATTTTCTGGTGTGTAGGAGAAGTTGTAGGGCGAAGGCCGAACGTTATCTTCGCTGTCTTCAATGGGATCGGAGTCATAGGAATCATTGTAGGGAGCTGGAATAATTAAATTTAAGGAATGTTTGAAGTTGTCTGATGAGTGTTCCAAGAAGCACAAATCAACAATAAATCATGCGATGCTCTTGTCTCCGTGCCACTCGAATACCGAGCAAGAAGCTATCCATGAGTCTCAAGCACACACTTTTCCAAAAAAAAGACAAGACATAAATGTGGAAGAGAATAAAGAATGAAAAGAAGAAGAAGGAGAGAAGTGAGAAGATGGGGAAAAAAGGAAAAAAGGAAGAGAATGGTAAAAAAAATGAATAAAAAAAGAAGAAAAAAAAAGAAAAAAAGAGAAGGAAATCAAACCAGGGCTACTTGGGGCGATGTAATTGTTGTCTCTGATATGAGGATGGGAAAAGACTACCCCAAGGATGACAGCGCACACAACGAAAAGAGTCTTCATTCTACTGGAGCTGCCGATTGATGTACAAGAGTTTGTTCAGTTTGTGAAACGTCTGATGGATTAGTGATTGTGAGTAGAAAACATAATAGTAATGATGGTTACAACAATTGTAAAAGCTAAAGGTTGATGAGGTGTGGAATGAACTGTATTTTAAGTGAAAAATAAAAATATCAAAAGTGATAATGGCTCCAGCATGCCTTGTTTCGTTGAATCAGAGCTGAGAGACTGGAAGCTTCAGAGGTAACTTTGTGGCACGAAGGGTCTCTTTATATAGACGAATTATCAATTTTTTAGTCATATGACTTGCTGATTGATTTAGAAAACTTAGTAAAAAATAATTGAAATAAAAAAAATTAAACGCCAAAAATTATGAATCTCAAAACCTCCTCATGAACAACCTTTAACTCGCGCAATTGATTTTTTATGTGATTTAATTTTAAAAATAAATTGAACCAATGGAACTCTTAGACGTGTTGCAGTCCTCTATTCAAAGTTGAAAAAAGTAACACGCAGAATATCTCACACGCCTTAGCCGCTTCAAGATCCTTGCCCAGCGTTCAATGCCTCAATTTCCCTACAGATTTTTACCTAATTCATATCAATATATTTTTAACTTCTTTGTGTTCGAATGAATGCATGTTTATAATGTTGATTCTTATGATTCGTAGTTAACTTTCGAAAATGGAATTTAAAAATTTGAAAAAAGAATAAACAGGCAAATATTGTGGAAGATAAATTTTCTAAGCTTCAATTAGTGAGTAGGGGATAATAGTAACAATATAAAAAGTAAAAAAAAGTTTTGAAAAATTAAAAAAAGGAAAAAAAAGAGAAAATGAGAAAAAAAAGAAAGATGAAGTATGGTGAAGCAGAGAAAGACACCGCTTTAGAATTTTAGCAGCAATCACAAATGTTCTCTTTTCAAATGAGCAACTTCAAGACGTGAAAAGTCTAAGAGAACAGAAAAAAGTTCAAAATTTTTTTCTTCCAACGAGCAAGTGCTTCTAACACGAGGTAACTTCGAAACTGAGGGATTCAAACACTAAGTCACAGCTTCGAGTCCGGCTAAATGCCTCTCTGCTTGGCATTCAGGTATCATGCCTCAAAATTATTTTTAGGGCGGTGAAGCGGACAACATTGAACCAAATTTTTTCACTCACAGACTTTAGCTGCTATTTTTAACCATTCATCCCTATTCTATTATTATCACAAACATAAAAATTCTACAGTGCAAGTGCAAAAAATTGTGTTTTGAATAATTTATCTATTTATAAAAATGGTTTGTACTGATTTTTGAGTTATTTATTGAATAATGCAAACTTTGAAGTCGAAAAAAATAAATTTTGAAAATTTATTTCAGGATTATTGGAACCTTCAGTTTATAATTGTTTAGAATAAGTTAAAGTTACTCTAAATGTTTGAAAGTTCAACTTTTAATTTTAATTTTAAAAAATTCATGATTATACTTTTAAAAACTTTAAAATTTAATTTTAAAAACATTAAATTTCAATTTAAAAGACCAACTTTGAATTTAAAATGTTCAAATTCAAATTTAACCAAATTAAACTCAAAATTTTGAAATTAATTCCAGCTTATTCAACCATCAGTTCTCAAAGATGTGTCCCTGTATGACGAATGTCACCAGCACCACGACCTACTCTCGTGCATGAATGAGGGAGCGAGAAAAGGTGAGGATCGTCAGTCACGTATCATTGTTGCAAAAAGTTTCAATGAACCATTTTTCTACCTTGCTTATCAACAGTTGGTTCAACCACGAAAGCTTCCTAGATGCTCTATCACCTCTTTTGTCGCTTCTCAACACCTGATTTCAAATTGGGGCTTAAGTCAATGAAAAACTGCAGAAAAAATAAATCTCGAAAAAAAAGACAAAGAATGCATAATTTTACGAAATGACAGAAAGTTTTAGATTTTGATAAAATCAAAGATTTACAAGGTACTTTCGGGTGCTATTGCATCCCTCAACACTGACAAGGTCATTGAACATAAATTTATCTCTGCTATCGATGCATTTTTCTGATTGGTTTTCGTCGCTTAACTACAAAGATATTTTTGCAGTCTCAAAATGGTTTAAAGAAACCAGATTAGTTTGAGAAAAAATGATATAGCGGCGAATATAAGCAATTATTTCATGAAAAATTAATGAGTTTTCAGTTTTCAAAGATATGGAAAATTACATTTAGTTTGGAAGATTTAAATAAAGGATAAATAACTTGAATATTTCAAAATAATCATTTTAGTTCAAATATCAAAAAAAACTTTCAATTTTTCATCATCAACTTCAAAGTGGTATCGTCAAGTTAAAAAAGAAGTACTTATAATTCAGTCGGTAGGGGGACCAAGAAGGCTAACAAATGGTTATTGGAAGCTTTGACCTAGTTTATTAATTTTCGAGTTTAATTAAAGAATTAACGATGAGATAATTGAATGCCCAAATAATTGAATGATTAATAAGTAGTTGTGTTTCAAAGTTCAACTTAAGCTATTTGAACCATTCATTGTCATCCCAACTCTACCTCGTCTGTCACACGTGACATCTATGTTAAGCTCTTGTTCCATACCCCCACCACTGCCAACTCCTCACTCCAACCCTTCTTCGCGTGACGAGTCACAAACCCCGATAATCGCATGACAACTCATTATGTGGAACATGCCTGAAAAAAAAAACAATACACAGCTTGAACAAACATAAATGAAAGAAGAAATGAATCACGTTTTAATCACAAAAACTAGCGCTATAAAATGTTCCGATTAGACCAGCTCAGCTTAAGTTAGCTTAGGAAGGATACTCGGACCACAGTAAACACCAGCAACCTACCACAATCCTACCACAAGCCTACCACAAGCCCACCACAAGCCTACCACAAGCCTACCACAAGCCCACCACAAGCCTACCACAAGCCTACCACAAGCCTACCACAAGCCTACCACAAGCCCACCACAAGCCTACCACAAGCCTACCACAAGCCTACCACAAGCCTACCACAAGCCTACCACAAGCGTACCACAAGCCTACCACAAGCCGCCTCACGCTTTCTAGCAACCAATCGCCCTTGCAGTTTATTTATTTATGTGCTAATGTAACTTCCTCAATTACCCTCAGCTCAAGTGCCCTCGCATTATGCCACTACATCAACGGAGTGGTGTCAAAGCCATGAAACCACAATAAAATTGCACACTGCCTTTTCTATTTTTTAGTTCTTTCATTTTACTCATTTTCTTTCAATATCTTACAAACTTAGTTCACAAAGTTTGTGATGTGGTGTTATGGAGTTTGGAAGATTAAATAATAAGTTTGTTTATAATGGGTTGAAATAGAAAATGTTAGAGAGAGCTAGATTGAATAAAAAACTCAGTTTTTTAAACTAAATTAGCTCATATATTTTTAATTATAATTAATTAATTATGAAAAATTATATCTTATAATTAAAAATTATACAAGATAAGACTACAAATAGGCTTGACATACATTAGATAGACCATGAATTCAGTTACAATGGGTTGCATTGGGTTAGTTGTACGCACTTGTTCATTGAGTTTGAGTGAAGTTTCCTTTTTGGAGGTGATTTTCCATCTTCAGTTGCTCGCCTTGGCGCTTCACAAATTTAGTTTTTTTTATTAGGAATAATAATAATAATAATAGTAATAATAATAATAATAATAATAATAATAATAATAATAATAATAATAATAATAATAATAATAATAATAATAATAATAATAATAATAATAATAATAATAATAATAATAATAATAATAATAATAATAATAATAATAATAATAATAATAATAATAATAATAATAATAATAATAATAATAATAATAATAATAATAATAATAATAATAATAATAATAAAAATAATAATAATAATAATAATAATAATAATAATAAAAATAATAATAATAATAATAATAATAATAATAATAATAATAATAATAATAATAATAATAATAATAATAATAATAATAATAATAATAATAATAATAATAATAATAATAATAATAATAATAATAATAATAATAATAATAATAATAATAATAATAATAATAATAATAATAATAATAATAATAATAATAATAATAATAATAATAATAATAATAATAATAATAATAATAATAATAATAATAATAATAATAATAATAATAATAATAATAATAAAAATAATAATAATAATAATAATAATAATAAAAATAATAATAATAATAATAATAATAATAATAATAATAATAATAATAATAATAATAATAATAATAATAATAATAATAATAATAATAATAATAATAATAATAATAATAATAATTATTATTATTATTATTATTATTATTATTATTATTATTATTATTATGTTTATTCAATTTTTCTAGGTGTTAGAATTCTTCAAAAGTTGGTTTTTATTTTTGTGTTATTTTTCCGTCCTTCCTTCTGTTTCAGTGATTCTTTAAGTTCATCCAAAGGTCCCATCCCATGCTAGTTCATCTTCAGTCAATTCATCCACATTTCTAATAATTTTTCTACCTCATGTATCCAATGTTTTTATATAAAAAAAACTCAAAAACAGTTTTTTTGCCTTGACAACGTTTTGACTTTTTAATCCAATTTAAAACATTAAAAAAAATAATTTTTTTGTCATTTTTTTAGACGTCCAAAAACAGCTTTGGAAGTCATTGAAAAGGTGTTGGAGAAGGAATATTGAGAAAAAAAAAACTGAAATCATTTTTTGAATAAACTTCGGATAATTTGGAAAAATGTTTCATGTTTTGTTTGAAAATAAAGCATTGGTTTTAAGCATGAGGACTTTTTAGATCATCAAAGCCGATCCATGTTCAGCTTCTCTAGTGACAAACTTCCAGAGCTGAGTTTCAGGGTGATTCAAAGAGAGGTTTTACTTTCAATTTGATGTGGAAATTTTTCATTTCAGTCTTGAAGATCAACTCTAAGAGGCCACATGATGAGAAGGATCTGCTGTTGGCATCAGCTCCAGAAGAGATAACGACAAACCATGGCTCACACAAACATCCACAACCTTCCATCTGCTTCCAGTTATTTCACCAAATTTGGAGAAATTTTTTATGTTACGAAAAATTTTACAAAGAAAAAACAGTAATACAAAAAAAGAGCTGGTACCTGCTGGTATCTGCTTGTATCTGCTTGTATCTGCTTGTATCTACTTGTATATGCTTGTATCTGCTTGTATCTGCTTGTATCTGCTTGTATCTGCTTGTATCTGCTTGTATCTGCTTGTATCTGCTTGTATCTGCTTGTATCTGCTTGTATCTGCTTGTATCTGCTTGTATCTGCTTGTATCTGCTTGTATCTGCTTGTATCTGCTTGTATCTGCTTGTATCTGCTTGTATCTGCTTGTATCTGCTTGTATCTGCTTGTATCTGCTTGTATCTGCTTGTATCTACTTGTATATGCTTGTATCTGCTTGTATCTGCTTGTATCTGCTTGTAACTGCTTCTACTTCTTCACACAAAATGATTTGCTTCTATGTTTTCAATGGTTCGTATGGGAGAGTAGTTGGGATATTGGAGGTGGTTGCTAGTGTTATTAAGTTTTATGGGGTCAGAGGCGTCGATCAGAGCCTTAATGTTGATGACACATGTGAACTGAATTTAATATATATATATATTTATATGGGTGTTTGTGTGTGTGTGTGTTGTGTGTGTTTGTGTGTGTGTGTGTGTGTGTGTGTGTGTGTGTGTTTGTTTGTGTGTGTGTGTGTGTGTGTGTGTGTGTGTGTGTGTGTGTGTGTTGTGTGTGTGTGTGTGCGCGTGTTTTAAGATAAAGTAGGTATGGTGGTGTAGCGTTCAGGTTGGAGAAGGAAACAACTACAAGAAGTAAAAGGTCCTTTCAAATGCTCCCTTGGGAGGGATTCCTTAGAGGGTCTCCCAGTGGAATAGAAAAAGGCTGGAAACTGCCCACCAAAGTTCGTTAATAAGATTCAAAAGCTCAATAGGAAATCATCATAAAAGTAATATTATCATCTTCGCAAATGATGAGAGTTGAAAAAATGAAGTTGAAAAAAAACATCAGTTACTTTTTCTGTTTTTATTTTTTAAATCCAAAAAAAATTCAACTTTAATTTTTTGATAAGAAAGACAAATGAGTGATAAAAGCATCGACAAATTTTGGCGAGCGTGTTAAGCATTATTGACTGCTGGCTGCATCCTGTGTGCACTTCAAGGCGCCACTCACGCCATATTACGAATTTAAAATATTTAAGTTTGAAAAAGAAAAAAATAAAATGGAAAAAAAGTGGCAGTGAAAAATTATAGCAACGTTTTAAAATGTTTAAAAGTTATTTCCTTTTTAAGTTTTTTTTATGCTTTTAAAAGATTTTATATTAAATTTTATCTTTTATTTTGCAACAAAACGAATGGACTAACTTCCTTATTTCACAAAAATTATTTTTTCACTACATATTCTGAAAAGAACGACAAAAAATACTGAAATTAATTTTTAATTTTTTTTGGTACTTCTCTTGTCTGTCTGCTTCAGAAAATGTCAATTTTATTTTCAAAACTCTCATTAAAACGATGAAAAAAGTTTTTTTTCTTAAACAAACAAATAGGAAATCGTAGAACACGAAAAACTACAAAAATGATTTTTATAGAGCACTTGACTTTTTTAATTAATTTTTTTTTTTCAAAAATTGAAATTAAAAATTTGAAGTCTAGAAAAACTAAAATAATGAGACCTTCCAAGATGGAAAGATCAAAAAAAAAAAGAAAAATTATTAGAAGTTAGGTCACGTGTGGTTTTTATAGTTGCAAACGAGTGTGGAGCCTTTGTGTCACACTCGCCTGCAACTCTTGAATTTTAAGCCAGTCAAGGTTATTTTTTATTAATGCTAGCAAAATTATTTTCATATGCAGTCATTAAAATTTTTTTTTAATAGATTGAAGTTATTTTGTTTGAACAGTTTTGGATATCCAACTTGAAGGTTTTATCAATATTTTTTATTTCAATTTTCTTACGTCAACAAAAAGTTTGAAAAAAAATACAGATGTTCATGGAGGAGCATGAACCAACTACACCGTTCACCGAAAAGATTTAGACAAGCGTGAAAATAATTCAATTATGAAAGTGTAATCACAATATTTGATTTTATGAGAAACATTAGTGTAACTCCAGTGGAGCTACAGCCCCTGGGCAGGTAACTGTGGAAGGTCAGAAGTTGTTATACAGCTGTATGACCAAGGAAACGACAAAAACCGAAACAATCAGCGCAGAAGCATCGCTGGAGTTGAAGGCATCGCTCCAAAGACAGCTTCTTACAACTCCAAACTCCCGCTCTGAATGTTTTGCAAGGTCGAACAGTTTTTTGTATATATATGACTTGTGGTTGAACCTCTTCATCTGTGCACGATGGATGGTCACCTAGTCTTCCTTTGAAGAGTACTTCTGGCTCTTTTATTTCTGTATGACGGGTGACTCCGATTACTTGAGTCAAGTCATAGGGTTAGGGTTAGGATTAGGGTTCAGACACCCTTGTGTATGCACAATAACAGGATTAGGCTCTCATACTCAAAATATGTGCATGATTAAACAATAACAAGGAAGCAATTCTGGTTGTATCACCTTCAAAGCTTCGAGACTGGCTGGATGATCTAATCTAATCAGGACATTTGTTGTGTATCTTTTAGCAATTTTGGTGCTTCAATGGAAACGTTTTTGATTCCTGTGGGCTACCAGAAGACTAAGGCATTTCTATTTTAATTGATTTGATGTTTTTAGAATTCAAAGCTGGGCTTATCTGAGCACATTTTACAACGAAACAGGCCAACCATTATGCCGCAAGCGCAGAAATGTTGCACAAAAGACTATAAGGTTACAGAAGACCAAAGTGTAAAAATCAAGATAAACTTGGCCATAGAACCAAAACGATAGAAACTTAAAAGTGTTGTTTATGAACAACTCAGAGCTCAATCGAATAAATACAGAGGGATGTATGAGATTAAAACAGGCAAAAAAAAGAGGTCAGAATGAGTAGAATTGCAGTGAGAGGAGAAGTTGAAAAGAAAAATGATTATAATACTTGACTTAGAAACAGGCTGGCTAAACCAAAGCTGTGAAAGAAGAAAAATTAAAAGAACTGAACCATCTTGCTCATCTTACAATCGAAGCATGGCATTTTCAGCTTGTTCAGAAACTCTCAGTTGGGAAGTGTTTGAACAGAAAAGTTTAAACTGATTTAAAACCGAAAAGAGAAAAAGTAATAAAGGTGAGAATAGGAAGATGATTGTTCTATAGAGAGGGGCCGCAGTAGGATAGTGCAGATTCAGCATGAGTGTGGTTCAGAGGAACCGTAAAAAAGAAATGAGAATGAGAAAGTGACCCTTGGAAGTTCAGAGTTGTAGAATATTTACATCTGGAGAAAACATACAGATGA
>OX387251.1:355000-460000 GCA_947562095.1 Branchellion lobata | reverse complement strand
ACGAAGTGCGTAAGATCATACAATGAAAAAGTTGAAACACAAAAGTTACTATTAAGAAAGTTTCAAGCGCAGTTGAAAATGTTACACCAACAATTAAAATTAAAACAAGAAATTGGTCAAATGAAACTCATGCTAGTTACAACGACCACGCCAGTGGAAATCACAACAACAACAACCATTTCAGTTGAAGCCACAACAGTTGAAACGACCAAACTGAAAGCAACGCAGCAGTAACAACAGCAAAGTCCAATACAAACTGATCTTTTTGGTCATTGAGGGAAATTTGCAAGGACAAGAAGAAGTCTCTATGTCCAGTTTTTTTAAACAACAACAACAACAACAACAACAGAAATGACTTATTTCACAACATGTGCTTTCAATGTCCTGATGAGTCGTCATCATTCAGATAACATTAGTCATTGTATTGTATTTTTCAGTATCACATGCAGCAGAGAGCTGTATAACACAAACACCATTTCAAAGGAAGTTAAGAAAGTTTGGAAGCACCAGGGAAGGGCCACCACTTGAAACTGATTCCCCTCTGCACGCACCAGAACCTTTTTATGAGAATGCTGGTTCTCGTTTAAGTGGAGTTGAAAAAATCTGGATTCTTTTTGGGAAAAGTGAAAAAGGTTTTGAAGCTCTGAAAAAATAGTGAACAAATCTTGAAGTTAATAATTGAGACTTTGAAACATGACGAAACGAAAAGGCATGATGCTGATGATGCTGATGATGCTGCTGCTGCTGCTGCTTCAAGTGGCGTTAACGCCGGCGGAAGAGAAGCACGCCATCCTTCAAACGCAAGGTAACTGTGTGCTGTTGAAAAACCCAGGAGCGCAAACCTTAAAATAGAAACAATTCGACTTTTAATTTTCACAAACTGTTTAATTTATGTCTGTTATACCTCCATGAGACCCACACAATTGAAAGGTATTTTTTTATTTTTTCTATTCACGAATTTAAATAATTTTCACTTCGAATGCACCCATCCATCATGGCGTCCATTTCTGATTATTCACACCACTTCCTCGCACACTTTTCAAATGACATCAGCTGCCTCTTCATTCAATATTCAAGCAACCTTTCCTACACTATTGTTATTATTGTTGAACCCTCTTAAACAGTGTGGATCAGCGCTATATAAATAATTTGATTAGATTAGATTATATTATGAGGGAAGCTTTATCATTAGTACTACAAGTTTTATTACTAATACTTACTGATAAACTCACTTGCAATAACTCAGTAGTAATGACAATGTAAAGAATTTTGAGCTGAAGAAGTGACTTCATCTAAGTTGAGTATATTGGTGACTGTACTGACACTGGGGTTATGGAAGGTTATTTTGTTTCCGTTCCACTTGACTACCATGAAAAACCTCATCACTACAGTTTTAACCATCACTAGCACCACACTCACCACATCCAAAACCAAACAACAGCCACCACCATCTATGATTGATGGACAACATCTGATGCCACAATTGAATTCGAAACCCTCACTAACACTTCCATCATCGTCAACATCATCATCATCATCCTCTTCCTCCTCCTCCTCCTTCTCCTCCTCCTCATCATCATCATCATCATCATCATCATCATCGTCATCCTCATCGTCATCCTCATCCTTATCTTCATCATTATCAGCATCATCCTCATCCTCATCCTCATCTTCATCTTTATAATTATCATCCTCATCTTCATCTTCATCCTCATCTTCATCCTCATCCTCATCATTATCAGCATCATCATCATTATTACTTTTTTTAATTTTTTCCACTTTTATTTTCCTTCTTCTTTTCATTTTAGTTTTTCTCTCTTCCAAGTATTTTCTTCTTTCTCTTTTTTTCCATTTTATATCCTCAACCTGTTTCCACCATGCCAGCTTTCATGCGGGATCAAAAAATAAGAAATTATTTTACAATAATTCGCTGTAAGTGCCTCTGGGCGAGCCCAGGTTTGAGCTCTAGAATCGGCAGCTCAACTAAAGTGTGGACACCGTCTTGGAGTACCTAGTTCTCTAGTAGCCCACAGTGAGTGAAACCGTTTCCATGGAAGCGCCTTCAGACACAGTGCTAAGGGTGCATTACAATGTTCTTAACTTTATCTTGAATACAATACAATACAAAAACGAATAAATTATAGGGCATTAACCCCGTAGAGTTTCGAAGCCACATTGAATGGATTAGGTTACATTTGATTGCAGACTATTATTCAATTTATAAGTTTGTTCACGAGTTTGATCGCGATACTGAATTTTTTTTTAACTTTAATTTTAGATTTATTGTAGCATTGCAGTTTGTGTTACCCGAAACTTTTCTTCAGTCCGATTATTCGACAAGCTTAATACCAGCTTGTGTCTACCGCTGATTGAATGAATTCTATGAAAACAAGAACAAAGATGTTTAATTAGAGTAACTAATTAGATTAATTAATTAATAAGATTGATTAATTAATAAGATTGATTAATTAATTAATATATCCGAAAAACCATCAAAATTCTCAAATATTTTATGCAATTTTCTAAAGTCATTCAAAACTGGTTTTCATGAATTTTTTTAAGTATTTCGTGCTTTTAGTCATTTTTTATGAACTCTGTTCACATAATTTTTTTAAATAAGAAAGATCATTTTAAGAACTTATTAAATGTTTATTTAAAAGTTATTCAACTACACAGTAAAAAAAGTTTTTAATTATTATTTTGAATACTTTTCTTATAAACTTCCGAAATTATTTTTGAATGATTGAAACTCTCTTCGAGTAAGTCCGATTAATTTGAATGAATTAACTCGCCTTAATTCAAATAAATAATTCACCCAAACAACATTACACATGAGTAATTGGAGGAATGATCAAGTGGTTTCAATGTGTGGGTGTCCTCGTGTGTATCGCTTCTTGTCCTTGTGTGTATCGCTGCTTGTCCTTGTGTGTATCGCTGCTTGTCCTTGTGTGTATCGCTGCTTGTCCTTGTGTGTATCGCTGCTTATCCTTGTGTATATCTGCTATTGACTTGCTTGCTCCACGCTCAAGTGGCATCTTGTCGTTATACAACACTTTTGCAGAGCCTTTGTTTTTATTTGTGCCAAGTTGTGGTCAGGTGTGATTCTGTTTGCGATTTTATGTGTATGTACGTGTTTGCGTAGGTGTGGTTATGTTCACATTTTAAAACACCCCTAAGTATTTTCTGGACGCATTTATTCTTGTTTTAGTATGCGTGTGTGTATGTGTGGTTGTTTTCTTTTATGTTTGAGTCTGTGTGACCGTTTTGTATGTCAAAGTATGTGTGACCGTTTTGTGTGTCAAAGTATGTGTGACTAGTTTCCTGTATGTACGGAATGGGATGTCAAAATGACATGTCATCTTAGTAGACGTGACTTGCATATTGTTGATCTTTCAAAGTGCACGCTATATAAATGACATTATTAATTTATTCAGACTCTTTATCTAACTTTTACTCGGAATTGCGCCTCAGATTTTCAATTTTTGCACATCCAGTTTCACTTTTTCTAAAAAGAAAATTGACTTTTAAAAAAGTGTCTCAAAATTATTCATTCTCGAAAACAAAGAATTAAAATTGGCCAAACAGACGATAACAACTTTCAATTTGAATATATTTCGAAAACGAAGTTTGAAACTTAATATAAGTTTATGTTACTTGAAGGCATCGATACAATACAATGTGTATGTAGTTGTTTGAAATTTTTATAATTGTGTGTGAAAACATGGTCAAATAATTCAAACTATTGTTTCAGTTTTTCGAACGGACATTTTACTTTGGCCGTGCAAGAAGCAAAGCAAAGACCAAAATAATAATGATGATAACACTATGAAAATTTAAATAGTATAAATAATAAATATGAATTTATGAATGAGTGTGCAAGTTATTATAGCGCACAGTTTGCAAACTAGGTTGCCTCAGTAACCGTGTAAAAAGTGCATGATAATTTCAAAAATAATGTTTAACAAAACAATAACAAAATAATATCAAAAAACAATAATACGAAAACAAAGAAACTCGATTCTCTATAGCTTATTTTATAAATTAGTAATCCTTAAACTGCCAAAACCCCCGAGGAACCTTTGTCAGTCGAAAAGACGAGAGTTGCCAGTTTTCGTATGATTTTTACTTAGTTGTTAATGTGACATTTGTTTTCAATAATCAAATAATCGAAAAATACTAAAAAAATGCTAAAAATTAATTTAATTTGAAGTGCAAATTCAGCGCTAAAAAATTTTTTTTTGTAGCTTAGATTAGTCTGTCAAAAAAAACTAAAAAGAATTTTTAGAAAACAATATATTGTTTTATTTTTATTTTTTGCGGTCTTGAAAGAAGAAACCAAGTTTGTATAGCACTTGTTCACCACATAAGGTCATTTTCTCCTTTAATTTTTCATTCCGACATCGGGATAACTTAAAGTTTTGTTCCATCTGACAATATCAAATTTATTTTTATCCTATTTTTTTTCTACATTTGAGTAATCATCCTATGATTAATTTTTCTAAGTTTTCAAATAAATCAACTCAGAAATTTCTTATTGATGTTAGAATTCTTCCGGTGAGAAATCCAGCTTGCTTGTATTTCCACCTGTTTATGATTGCTATTCAAATTAATTAATACTCCCAAACGACCTAATCCCAGCCAGCTCGTTTCCATTCGAGTAAACAGCAATGAAGTCATTCGTGGCCTCGAAACTCTACGGGGTTAATTCCACTATAATAATATTCGTTTTTTCTGTATTAGATTATTCTGACTTTCGTTGATCAAACATTGTACTCAATCCAACTGAATTCAATTTTAAAAGCTACTTTGTGTCACATTTTTCAGTGTTTTGTGCCATCAAAACCTTTCCAAACATGAAAAAGCCAAAAGGATGGTGAACTATGAGACGCTTTGAGAATTCACACAAGGGGGCTAAGCCAGAAAGATTGTGGTTAAACGCATGCAAATTGCACCACCGCAGCCCATAATGAATAAGCCTCAGCGAGTTTCACTGTAGGAATCACTACCCCATCCATGTTTTCCTTGCTAGGAACTCTTGCTTGTCTTTCAGACTGTGTGTTGTTCACTTAGCTTTCCAACGAGGTGCATAAGAAGGGAAGTCTGGCGATTTAAAGAAGCCACAAGCGCTGAAGACGCTTGAAAATGTGTTCAAGGAACTGACGTAGCTTCCGAAATATTCAAGCCTTTTTTTTTCTTTGATTATTAATTTTTTTTTATTTTATTTCAATTTTCTTTTTTTCCATTGAACCCTTTTCACAGTGTTGCCTATTCTCATAGATCTTTCCACAGTTTCTGCTACGGACTTCAGCTCAATTTTTTTTTCAAGTTTATTTATTAATTAAATCATTCAACAATCATTGGTTATTTCTCACTCAGCATTCAAACTCCATCATCTTACTCCCTCCCCCTCTCCTTCCCCTCCCCCTCCCCCTCTCTTTCCCCTCCCCCTCCCCCTCCCCCTCCCCCTCCCTCCCCCATTCCCACATTTCTTCCTCTATTTCCTTATATGTCATTATAATATGGTTGTTTTGGTTTATGCCGCTCTAAAGACATTTATTGTTTTGTTTTTAAATAGTTTTCTTTGAGTCATTGTATAGCTTGAGTGGATTTTATACCATTGCATATGAGACCTGTTTTATAATATGTTTTTGATTTATCGAGTTTTTTTATTTGTATTCCTGGTTCACAGTATTCCATAATCCATTTCAAAGACCTTCTATTGAATATTATTTCTTCCCTGCGTTATGATATTGCATTGCATTCACATTTATTGTATCAATAGTAACAGGGAGCACCCATCAACACCAATCTTCGACCTTTGTCACTAACTATCAGCCACCCTTTCATCACTGCCAAATAATTTTTGGCTGATAATGGCCTAGACCAGCTTAACTGCATCCAATGGAGATTTTTGCTCGTAAACCTCCCGAAGCCTACAACTTGTCTCCTATCCGACTTTCTTCTTTGATTTCATATTATATACCTGCTTATCTCCTTCTATCTCATCTTTTTTCATCTATTTCATCTAATGGTCTTCTTCCTTTTTGGTATTTTTGACCAAATATAATAAAAAAACATTCTCCATCAAATAGCCCATCAAATCGATGCTTCGTTTTTTTTTCGAAATTCCCACTTCTATTTTTTTTCTTCCCGAAGATTGATCTTCTCAACTTTCCACACAGTGGTTTGGAAATATATTGAAACGTGAGTTTCCAAAGTAAATATGGAAGAATGATTTTCAGACCTTTTAATGGGTGTCAAAGAAATGTTCAAAGAATTTTCGAGAAGTGAGTCAGAAAGACATTTTCGTAGAAAAGCATGAGGTATTCACCTAATTAATTGCTTTTAAAAGCCAATGATGTATTGAGGAGATTATCCGGGCCAAGCAAATAGCAAAATAAATTGAAAAAAAAATTGTAAAAATTGTAAAAAAAACCTGAGGACTTGTGGGAATTTATTCGAAAATTAAAAAAAAATATGAAAAATAAAAAAGTATAAAAAATATATAAAAAGGTAAAAATTTAAAAAAATTTAAAAAAATAAAAAAATAAAAAAAATTTTAAAAAATAAAATTTCAAATAAAAAGTAAAAGAAAAAAAGCAATAACAATAATTACAAGAAAAAGAAAATTAACAAAGAAAATATTAACAAAAAATAAAATCAACAAAAAGTGTTGAGTTCCTTTTTTACTTCTCAGACTCAGAAGATAAAAACTATTGAAAGTGAGTTTTAAGAATGAGAAAAAAGTAAAGAAGAGTTCTAAGGATAACCTTCGGAGATAACTTCCAAGAAGATAGGATGGATTTAGTGATGTTTTCTTCAGCGTCTAAGAACAATGGGTCATGCAGTCAATCACGTTAAAATAACGTTTAATTTGCTCAAAAGTAGCCACTCCTCATCGGAAAGCCCAGACCAGGAGATAGATAGACCTCCCTTATATGATACCACTCACCTCTTTAAGCCACGGAGATCGGAGGTTTTGTAGGAACTTCTCATTGGATCTGATGGTCGAGGTTGCCATTGAAGGTTTTTCAAATATTTTTTATCATTTTTGGACAGTTTTTTTATATTTTTAATTTAAATTTTAAAATTATATTTTCAAACAACTGTGGAAATATTCACTTGCTTCAACAGTGGCGAATAACTTTTTTTATGATTCAAAAATGTGTTGTTCGTGTCCATGGTGATAGGGTGTGTCTATCCTGCTTTGGAACTAATCATTGCTTCATAGTTCGGCAGAAAAAAGATCTTAATCTAGCTTATTGGCCAGATTAAGAACCAGAAAAATATTTAGAAGCATCGAAAAAACGTGTCTTCAAAAACGCGCCCTGAAAACTTTGAGACTTCAAATGTCTGTATGTCGAGGTAAGAAAAGAAAAACGCAAAGAGAGGTATGGAATTGTTGAGATTTAAGAGTCAATTAGGGGTGGGGGAATGGGATCGCTTGGGTGATAAGGAATGTGGCGAGAGTTATAGGAGGGTGTTCCAACAGATATTCCAGCAGGTTTTCTTTCCTTGAGGTTAAAATAAATTGCATTATATAATAATAAAACTTATGTGGTATATACATATATTGAATAACAAAAGAAATAAACAAAAAAAAATAAACAAAAAGAAATAAACAAAAAGAAATAAACAAAAAGAAAAAAATTGAAAATTAATAATTTAAAAAAAAATAATTTAGAAATAAATAATTCAATAATTAATAATTTAAAAATAAATAATTTGAAAGGAAATAAGTTATAAACCAATAAATAAACATCTGAATTAGAGAATAAATGAAGAAACAAACGAATAATAAAAAGAAAAATTGTTTAATAAAAAAACAAAACAATTAAAAAGGACCAAAGAAATGAATAAAAGAACACAAGACAACTTTTTCAACCCGAATAAATAATAATTTTATTCCAAAATCATTGTGTTGAGTTTCCATAGAATAATAAGTAGAAATTCAACCTTCACCTTCCGGAGTTTGTTTCTTTTTGCTTCGATATTGAAAAAAATAATTATAGTATGTGTATTTTTTTCTGTTAATTATTATTATTATTTTATTATTATTATTATTATTATTATTATTATTATTATTATTATTATTATTATTATTATTATTATTATTATTATTATTATTATTATTATTATTATTATTATTATTATTATTATTATTATTGTTATTATTATTATTATTATTATTATTATTATTATTATTATTATTATTATTATTATTATTATTATTATTATTATTATTATTATTATTATTATTATTATTATTATTATTATTATTATTATTATTATTATTTTTATTATTATTATTATTATTATTATTATTTTGTTAAGGTTTTTCTATTTATAAACTCTTATTGTTTTTGATGCATAGTTTATCTTGTTTTTTTTCTTTTTTTCAAGAGAAAAAATATATAAAAAATAATTTTGAAGTGAGGATTATACATTGGAGTCATGCGTTTATGAAATAAAACGAATGAAAACTTCAAGAAAACTTCATTCGACTCGAAACATGTCAGCGTTTTATCCACGTTAAGACCTTCGTGAAATGAACTTTCTTTTGAAAGCACAGTTGAATTTTCAGCTTTTGAAAAAAAATATACTGTGTTCGGTTTTTTATCAATAGATTGATTTATCTTCGAATCAAAACATTTGTAATGAGCCTTTCAGCACTATGTTCAAAGGCGCTTCCATGGAAACGGTTTTACTCACTGTGGGCTACTAGAAGACTGGACACTCTAGGACGGCGTCTGTACTTTGGTTGAGCTGCGTCTCTAGAGCTCAAAGCTGGACTCGCTAAGACACACCTTACAGTAGGCCGATCATTATGCCACAAAAGCAGACTACAATACAAAGTTGTTGTGTAAAGTCACTTTTTACGAATGTTTTTATCACATGTTAATGTATATACATTTCATACACTCATTGTACGTTTTCCATTGAGTTTTCTACATCTTCCAGCCATCCTAGAACCAAATTCATATTATTTTCAAAGGTTGGTTTTCAAGCCGCTTCTTATTTTAAATAATTTCGTAAATATACACATTTAAATACTCGCATCTTTCTGATGATATATATCATTCTTTCAATTTGTTTGTTACCCTAGATCTGTATTCCAAAGTAGGTTCTGCTTGTGTAATGGGAATAACTAATAAACAGTACTTTACCATCACGCCAAATAGTGTTTTCATCAAAATATAAAAATAAAAAATTCCAAGTAAACTTTTTGAATTATTGAAATCCTCCTTAAAAAATCTTTTTCACTTCTACACGTTACTTCATCTTACACTTTTTTCACTATTAGAGATTGTTTCAAGCTTTTTATTTCTTTTTCCTCTCCTTCCTTCCTGCCTTCCTAGCACTTCCACGCCTTCCTTTTTACCTAATTGCCTTCTTCAAATTTTTCTAGCGTCTATAATTTTTTGAAAATGTATTTAAAACGGGTTGTAATGTTTATGTTAGTGTGTGTCCGCTTCTAATGGTGTCCTTTGTTATTGTTTTTGTTGCTATAATTCATTACGCTGTTTTTATTGCTGTTTTTTTGTTGTTTAGTATTATTGTTTTTCAGTTTTTGTTGTTTTTTCATTCGTTTTGCTGTTTTCATTTTTATTTCAGTTTTGTTGGGTTGCTGTTTTTTAGTGTTGTGGTTGTGTTGTTGTTTGTTGCTGTTTTTTAGTGTTGTTGTTGTGTTGTTTTGTTGTTGTTGACGTTGTCATTGTTACAAGTTTGTTGTTTTTGATTTTCTTATTTTCCTTGTAAATATTTTTATTTTTATTTATTTCATTTATCTTATTATTGTTATTGTTGTTGTTGTTGTTGCCGTTGACACCCCTCCATCCAACCTCATGCAATTATCTTCTTTCGTATCCAATCAAACCTAAATTAGAGTTTTTCTTCACAAATCAACTCGACTAATTCTTCTTCTTCTTCTTCTTCTTCTTCTTCTTTTTCTATTTTTTCTTCTTCTTCTTCTTCTTCTTCTTCTTCTTCTTCTTCTTCTTCTTCTTCTTCTTCTTCTTCTTCTTCTTCTTCTTCTTCTTCTTCTTCTTCTTCTTCTTCTTCTTCTTCTTCTTCTTCTTCTTCTTCTTCTTCTTCTTCTTCTTCTTCTTCTTCTTTTTCTTCTTCTTCTTCTTCTTCTTCTTCTTCTTCTTCTTCTTCTTCTTCTTCTTCTTCTTCTTCTTCTAATTCTTCTTTTTCTTCTTCTTCTTCTTCTTCTTCTTCTTCTTCTTCTTCTTCTTCTTCTTCTTCTTCTTCTTCTTCTTCTTCTTCTTCTTCTTCTTCTTCTTCTTCTTCTTCTTCTTCTTCTTCTTCTTCTTCTTCTTCTTCTTCTTCTTCTTCTTCTTCTTCTTCTTCTTCTTCTTCTTCTTCTTTCTTCTTCTTCTTCTTCTTCTTCTTCTTCTTCTTCTTCTTCTTCTTCTTTTTCTTCTTCTTCTTCTTCTTCTTCTTCTTCTTCTTCTTCTTCTTCTTCTTCTTCTTTTTCTTCTTCTTCTTCTTCTTCTTCTTCTTCTTCTTCTTCTTCTTCTTCTTCTTCTTCTTCTTCTTCTTCCTCTTCTTTTATTCTTCTTCTTCTTCTTCTTCTTCTTCTTCTTCTTCTTCTTCTTCTTCTTCTTCAAAAACAAGGCTTCAAACCCATAAATTAACAGAAAAAAACAAATGACAGTTTTTATTTTATTTTATTTTTTAAAAAACCCACATTACTGGCATATTTGGTGAAGTGACATCCAGTTGTTGACATGTCTTATTTAGCGTGCCAATTACACAAGGTCACACATTTTGCACATTTCTCCTCGCCAGGAATGCAATACACGCCGCATCCAAAAGCCATCACTCTATTCGCACTTTAAGCTTTCAATATTGCAGCTAAAACAAATTTATCGGTACGACTAAAGCACCGAAACATTTTAATAAATTACTTTTCTTCGAAGAAGACAACAGCACAATCTCACCGTTTGTTTAGAGTGATTTTTTTCATTGCAAACAAAAGGACTTTTTTGTTTAAAAGCTTAAATTCAACACAACGACACTTTTTATTCTGTGCACTTGGACCACCAAAAGTTCTAAAGTCATTCCATCGTTGGAGATTAAGCTGAATGGAAGTGAGCGAGTTGGTGGAATGTTGTCTTGTTTGTAACTCCTTGAGCAGTAAGTTATGATATTTCACGTCGTTGGCTCATGGTTTATCTCATTGTATCAGTCAGTGATTAATTGTCTTTCGTTTTTCTGTTTTTAGAGGCGTACAATGCACCGAAATGTACCTTTTTGTCAATACCTTTTTAAGCTCATTACAATGTATGCTATTCTATTATTTGCATTAACGACGGGGCCTCAGCATCGCATAGTGTGTTGCACCATGCCGCAACATCTGTTTTGCAAAGGCGATAAAGCAGAGAGGCATCCTCAAAAGAGCAAACGGCCAACGGAACTTTATAAGCATTTTAATTAAGTGTTTCACAATGAACACTTTGAGGCTAAAACAAAAAGTTACGACCTGGAAAAAAAACTTGATTTACCTTTGATGAACTTGAAAGGATCAGCGGAATGAAATCAATAAAAGGCCAAATGTGCGTGTTAAGCAGGAAGTTCAGAGTTACTTTTGCGGATATGTTCTCCACGCAGACCTCAAGCCCCGGTTGCAATGCCTTCATGGCCTACTCGCAGTTTCCTTTATGACACCTTAATAGCTACTCCCGTTCCTGGAGTTAAAGCTCTGTTCTGAAATTGGATGCACTACCCTGAAACTGAAGCTTCTGCTCTGAAATGCACCAATCCAATGTTGATGCTGATAAGCTGGATGCTTGCAGACCTTCGGAAAGTTTCGAGCAATTGTGGATCTCCACCACATCTGCCGGCTGGGTCGACTCAGACGCTTTCGGCTATTGTGTGGTGGCTGCTTTAGTGCTAGTGGCTGAACTGTACTATTTGTGCTACCACTACAAATATTACTACCACCACCACCACATGCCAACGTAAAAAAGATAATTTGATTGCCTACAAACATTTATTCACTTATTTTCGAATTCTCAAATATTTAAGTTTTTAAAGCATACATAAAGATGACTCTGGAACAATATACGCTTCAAGAATTTGAAGCTCTTATGGTTGAAATCTTTTGCATTTGAAAAAAAAAAACAAATAGATTGAGGACGTTAAAACTGTAACTGTACAAAGTCTAACCCTAAATAAATAAACAGATTTTACACAAATTATTTGACTGATAAACGAAACAATCATTTTTTCGTCTTCGTTACTTCTCATCGCCACTGTCTTGTGGATCTCCAGCTTTTTGGAATGGTTAAATGAATAACCTCCCAAAAAAATAGTTCTTTGAAAAGATTGGCTCCAGAGGATTACGCGAATGAAACTGTTATTTGAGTTGCTTTCAAGGGGTGAAACTGTGGTTTTCAAGTTGGTGCTGTAGAAATTGCCTAAAAATGTCTCAAACAGTTCAAGTCTGACCACAGAAGATAATGTCTATGCAACAGCAATCAGCCCATTGGTCTTCCACGCCAGCGAAACATGGAGAGTTCACTGCAGACAAAACAATACAATACAATACAAAAACGAATATTATTATAGTGGCATTAACCACGTAGAGTTTACTGCAGACATATGAAACAACTGAACTAGTTCTATATGAACCGTCTTCGTAGCCTGATTTGAATGAAGCTGTTCTACAAGATATCGAAGAGTCATGTTGCAAAGAACAAAAATGCAAACTATTTCGTACTATCTTGAAGGAACCAGGTGAGATGGGCAAGCCATGTTTCCAGAATGCCCGATCATGGTGCTCCAAAGCAGCTTTTGTATAGATAACAATAATAATAATAGTACTAATAATGAAAATAATAATAATAAGAAAAAAAAGTTATAATAATAATAATAATAATAATAATAATAATAATAATAATAATAATAATAATAATAATAATAATAATAATAATAATAATAATAATAATAATAATAATAATAATAATAATAATAATAATAATAATAATAATAATAATAATAATAAAAATAAAAATAATAATAATAACAATAATAATAATAATAATACTAATAATAATAATAATAATAATAATAATAATAATAATAATAATAATAATAGTCGTACCAATACTTATAGTGTTGTGTGGTTCGCAGCCGCAGTAAAAGGAATCAACCAACCACAGCAGCCGTTTCAGAGGTCATTAATCACGTGATGAAAAGTTTTGAGTTTAAGCATTGTTGATTGCCTCTGAAGATGTCAATTAAGCAGTAATCAGCTTTGTAAAGTGCCATGACAAGAGACTGAGGAGGAAGAAGAAGAAAAACAGAAGATGAAGATGATGATGATGATGATGATGATGATGATGATGATGATGATGATGATGATGATGATGATGATGATGATGATGATGATGATGATGATGATGATGATGATGATGATGATGATGATGATGATGATGATGATGATGATGATGATGATGATGATGATGATGATGATGATGATGATGATGATGATGATGATGATGATGATGATGATGATGATGATGATGATGATGATGATGATGATGATGATGATGATGATGATGATGATGATGATGATGATGATGATGATGATGATGATGATGATGATGATGATGATGATGATGATGATGATGATGATGATGATGATGATGATGATGATGATGATGATGATGATGATGATGATGATGATGATGATGATGATGATGATGATGATGATGATGATGATGATGATGATGATGATGATGATGATAACTGGAAACAAAATATGAGAATGAAAATACAATATTAAAAAATAAATAAATTTATGGAAGGTACATGTATTGTTGTACGCAATGATGGATAAAACGCCTTTTGAAGAACAAGCTTGATGTTTCAAAACTACTGCTAGCACACCAGCGGCTATGATGCTTTCGTGACTAAGTACCCTTTCTTCTCCGTGCAGCGGGCCTAGAAGACCTATTGTTGACGTCACGATTAACCCCACTTACAGCCTGCCCTCTGTGGATCGTATATGTCCAGCTGTACATTCCTCCCTGAAGCAATCAACTGTTCCTTATACTCATGCGTTTCGTCTGATCCAGTAAAATTTATAACACCTACACACGCATTAATACGTCATTTCCAACTTCATATACAGTTTTCCCCCACACATCTCTATATTATTCCACAAAGACATTGTAGCTTGAAAATCTTCTCTATCTTCATCATGAATAGCCCTTCAACACACACAAACTTTTCAAACGCCTTTATAACCTTTTTTTAAAACCTTTCACAATTCCTTACTCATTTTCCAACTTTTCTTTCGAATCAGTTTCACTAGTTCTCTTATAGATCTTCCATACCTCCCTCCATAAGAATCCTCTCTTGCAATCAATCGTGGCTGCGAGAAGTGAAACATAAAGTTTGTTGGATGAGGGGTCTGTGAGCCCATTAAGTTATGAAATCAATTGATAGCCAGGCCTTTCTTAGCATTGTCATAAGCGAACGAAGCGCTATACAAATGGAACGGCAATAACTCTTTTTATTACTTATCCATCATCAGAATAGCCCTTCAGAAGTATGGAATGCCGCAACTTTGACACCGCGCGTGTGTGAAACTTTCTTATCAATTGTTAGAATAAGTAATGTGGGTGGGAAGCTGAAAGGGTTGGTAGTTGGGTGGGTGATCGGGTGGGTGGGTGAGTGGGTGGGTGATCGGGTGGGTGGGTGAGTGGGTGGGTTAACGGGTGGATGGGTGAGTGGGTGGTTTAACGGGTGGGTGGGTGAGTGGGTGGTTTAACGGGTGGGTGGGTGAGTGGGTGGTTTAACGGGTGGGTGGGTGAGTGGGTGAGTGAACGGGTTGGTCAGTGGGTGGATGGATAGATGGATGGCTGTGCAAAAAAAAAATAATGAAGACAGAAGTATGGAAAATGCGGAGATAGTTAGATGGAAGAATGAAAAGATGGTTGATGAGAGAGGAGGTTGAGAAAATGAACTGAGACACGAATGGATCAATGAGTAACTAGATGAATGGATAGATGAATGGATAGATGAATGGATAGATGAATGGATAGATGAATGGATAGATGAATGGATAGATGAATGGATAGATGAATGGATAGATGAATGGATAGATGAATGGATAGATGAATGGATAGATGAATGGATAGATGAATGGATAGATGAATGGATAGATGAATGGATAGATGAATGGATAGATGAATGGATAGATGAATGGATAGATGAATGGATAGATGAATGGATAGATGAATGGATAGATGAATGGATAGATGAATGGATAGATGAATGGATAGATGAATGGATAGATGAATGGATAGATGAATGGATAGATGAATGGATAGATGAATGGATAGATGAATGGATAGATGAATGGATAGATGAATGGATAGATGAATGGATAGATGAATGGATAGATGAATGGATAGATGAATGGATAGATGAATGGATAGATGAATGGATAGATGAATGGATAGATGAATGGATAGATGAATGGATAGATGAATGGATAGATGAATGGATAGATGAATGGATAGATGAATGGATAGATGAATGGATAGATGAATGGATAGATGAATGGATAGATGAATGGATAGATGAATGGATAGATGAATGGATAGATGAATGGATAGATGAATGGATAGATGAATGGATAGATGAATGGATAGATGAATGGATAGATGAATGGATAGATGAATGGATAGATGAATGGATAGATGAATGGATAGATGAATGGATAGAGGAATGGATGAATGAATGGATAGATGAATGGATAGATGAATGGATGAATGAATGGATGAATAAACAAATGTTCGGATGACTGATTGGATGAATGAATATAAGTTTAAAAAGTTGATGACGGCATGGCTGAAGCAGCGATAGTAGGTGAGAGTAAAGAATAATGAAAAGATAAATTAATGAATAGATAAATAAACTAATCACTTATGGAAGAAATAAAACTACTAAAGATAGGCATAAACGATGGCATAAATAAAAGGAAGCAAACAGAAAGGATGGAAGATGCAAGGGAAGCAGAACGAAGAAATAAAAAGACTATAAAATAGGATCGAGGATCGATGGAGGAATGGTGAAAGAGTGTGTGATTGATTGAGCGTGTGTGTCAACGTTTAGTGAAAACGTGTGTAGACTGGAAGACGAAGTCACTAACAAATTATGGTGCGCACACTTTGAAAGGATTTAGAGAGCCGAAATGTGCACTAAACGTGAAATGGTCTGAAAAGCATGTAACGGCCTAGAAAGATGTGACAGGAAGAAAAATAAAGAAATAAAATAAAAAATAAAGTGTGCAAAAAACTTCATATAAAAAACAAAAGTTAAAATTGTTTTGTTTTTGAAAAAAATATATTTTAGAATCGGAAAGGCCTTCAAATAAAAATGAAAAGTTCCTTTTTCAATTTAATTTTTCTTCTTTGAACGTCCAAATTAACCAAATAAATGAATATTTTTTTCAATTTTTGAAAAACTTTGTTTTGTTACTTCCAAATGAACTGGCTCCACGGTGAAAAATGTTTTCGGAGCCCATGGTAGACCGTGAATAAAAACAGAAACAGCATGTTGGCATTGGCACGTTGGCATTTAGTTGGGCCAATGACTCTTTTGTTACTTTTTTTAGCGCTTCATTGAATGCTTAAGTTAATCTTTTTGTGTGAATATGGTCATGGCCGCATCAGCCATGAATAGCTTTCAACCCACTTCGATTTTTTCTCTCTTTGTTTTTCTTTGTTTTTCTTTTTTTTTCATTGTTTTTCTTTTGTTTTGCATGATTAAAAAATTTTTTCTTTATATTTTTTCATCATTTCTAATCTTTTTCTATGTTTATTTTTTTTTGTCTCATTTTTTTTTCTTCTTTTTATTTTTTTCGTTTTTACAATTTTTTTTTCTATTTTTCTTTATTTTTTATATATATTTTTTTCATTTTTCAAAAAAAATTTTTTTTTTAATATTATTATTTTTTCATTATTTCTTTTTCATTTTTCAATTTTTACTCAATTTTTCCTTATTTTTCCAGTTTTTCTGTCTACCTTCATTTTTGTTATATTCTTCCCACACTCATCCACAGGAAAGCAATGCTCATGTATGAAGCCCTTAAACTCTCCTACATCTTCCGGGAAACAGTCAATAACACAATTTCATTGTAATTTGACACCCACATGAATCATTTAAATCTTCTCAATCCGGTCCCACTTGCATCAGCCAGTCTCCTCAATCTTTTTTGTTCGTACCTTTTATCTCATACTGCCTCTTACCTATGGAACTCTTTTCCATTCACTTCTGCTTGTCAATTTTGCTAATGAAATTTTTTAAATCACTAAAAACTCAATTTCATCAAGACCTTTCTTCTTCTCAATCCTCAATTGCCCCCAAGCGATTCTGAGGCAACCTAATTTGCAAACTGTGCGCTATAACAAAGTGTGCAGTCATTCATCGAGCTAATGACTTCATTTATATAGTAATGAATTAAATGAAAGAAAAACGCAGTCATATTTGTGTATCCATCTTCATTGGGAATCAGGCGAGAATAGCATAGAATTATAAATAATAAAAATAATATTAACAGTGTATCAATACCATTTCTCCACAAACGACTGCCAGCAAATGGAGCCTGATTGCAACGCCGAGAAGCTTAGGAGGCAGTAATCTTCCACGCCACTCTTCTCCACTTTATATCGCCCACTTATCAACGCGCCATTCAATTGAGCTCCCATCGTCACTGTTGGTGGCCGATAGCACGTGACCCTGCCAAAGAACTGACAACAAAGGAATAACAATAATACTGCATAGAACTAAAACAATTAATAGGAAACAGCAATGCCTCATGAACAAAAATGAATGATAAATAAAAACGAATATTGAAAAAAATGATAAAAAATACAATAAAAAAATAAGAATAAAGAAAAAACTATAAAAAAAAAACAAAATAAACAAAGAAAAATGAAAAAGTAACAATAAAAAACAATGATTAATCAAACTTCAGTCAAAAATAGTTATGTTGACTCAAAATTCGTTTAAAATTTTTGAGTGACTTAAATGAGCAAGTTTTGTTGGCCTGGTTGCACAGGTGTGATTGGATGAAGCTTCAAATGCTTGAGTGCCTCTTCAAATAGTGGGAGCTTGTGAGATACACTCATCTTGCTTCAAACATATGATTATCGGTCTAATGATAAACATAATAACAAATCTAATAATCACAGAGTTACTGATTTTGCATTCACTCATTCTTCAATTGTTTTCAGTTTCTATGTATTTAATTTTTAAGCTTATTTTTTTATTAAATCTTCACAATTTTTCAATATTTTTAACTTTATTCTTTATAGTGTCTTTTAATCTTTTTTGTCTTTTTGTTGAATAACTTTTCAGTTAATCTTTCCATTCCACAATTGTTTTTTTTGAGTTCATTTCAAGGTCTGCATTCACTTTCATCCATTGTAGCGAGTTCAAAGGGTTTAAGGTTACTTCAAAGGCAGTGTAAATATTTGGACCTCCTACATAATTCGCAGCAGTCTCAAATATTTTACATTTTAAATTCTTATTTTTGTATAGATTTTATTTTTTAAATTTTCGAACTGAAATTATGTTAGAGACATTAACCTCAAAGAGTTTCTAGGCCACAAGCTGAAGTCTCTTTGAATGGTTCTTTTCAAATTGGCATTCCGATTGCAATCTTTCATGAACCATGCAATTTGATTGATTCCGCGCTGTTAAATGTTCTTGAAATTAAAAATTTTATTTATTTCTTCTATTTCTTTCGTCTCCTTTCTTCCAGTTGTTGCCACAGCAGATTTTTTCCACATTACTCTATTGCCTGAATATTCAGTCTTCACCCCAACAGCTTTTGTGTCCTCCTCCACTGCATCCAAATATCTTTTTTTTGACCTCCTTCTCTCTCTTTCTTAGAGGTTTTATCTTCTTCAGTCTCCTCTTTATGTGTCTTTCCTCTCTTTTCGGCACGTGTCTGAACCAACTCACTCTTGCTGTTCTCACTTAACATCAGCTTGCTTGACTCTCTCATCAATTCGCTTCAGACTTCATCCATTTTAGTCATTCCAAGATACAAGTGCAACATCATCATCCACTTTTGCTTCCTCTTTCCTTGTTTTAATAACCATTTTCATTATGAAACTTATTGAAACTTTGAATATAAACTTCCGGTTATGTTGTGCCAAGGTGTGTATGCTCTGTTACTGTTACGTTTGGTCAAATATAGGTTGGAGAATATTTACTTCATCTTATCCTTCTATTTTTTGCTGGTTACGAGAATTTTGAAAATAAGCTTTTCAAAACTTGCTGAATCCGCTATGTTCTTGTTTTGAGATACAAGCATTACAGTGAAATCGTCCACCAACGGTTACATAATTACCGTTTGCCAACTTACTCAACAAAAAAATAGGCAAGCGTTGAAAAGCATGCAAGAAATCGCAAAGGAATTCTGGTTATGAAAACAAAAAATGGTTGGGAAAGTAAAAAAAGGAAGAATCTGATTAAAACTCCCCAATAATTACATTATGTGATTTCTAGTTATAAATAAATTTTCAACTTTTAGGGCTCCTTGGATTGATTCTATAGACAATTTTGTCTCGACTTTCTCAGATTCTTTGTAACATAACAAATGGAATCAATTTTGGTTAATTTGATTAAACATTTTCCAAATTTTTTTATAGTCTTTATTGAATCAAATCCAGAAAAACGCTGGAAATGGCACAAAAAATGGTGAACAATCAAAATGAAAGGAAAAATTTAAATCAACAATAAGTGAATGTCATAAGAACTGTCAATTGTCTGTTGCAAGAAATCAAAAACTGACTATAGAATCAAATTTATGAATCTCAAAAATTCAGAATTGAGTCATAATTTATATTGAATGACTTTTGAAGAATGTTTCATCAAATTAACCAAAACTGAAATGTTCTAAGAAATTCAAGAGCAGAATTGTCTATCAAATCAATTTGATGAGTCTTAAAAGTTGAGAATCGAATCATATTTTGAAATCACGTAATTTAAGAATTCGAGAGTTATTTCTTCTTTTCTTCTATTTCTTCCTCAGCCATTTCTCATATTCACAAGGAAGTCTGTCTGAATACCACAATTCTTTGCAATTCCTCTCAACACTTGTTCATTTTATTGTTGAGTAAGTTGTCAAACGGTATTTATGTAAGCATTGGTTGACGACTTCACTGCAATGTCTGTATTTCAAACGAGAAAATAGCGAATTTGGCTGTTTTTTGAAATCTTTTCAAAATCTTCGCCATCAGCAAAAACTGAAACTCTTAAATAAATTAACTTATATATAACTAATAGTTGAATTTTTAAATTTCAAATAGTTAATAGAAATATTTTGAATAAAGTAAATTATAAGTAACGGCTACACACCCTTTCGCGAAAGCGGAAGCTCAAGTAAATGAAAGAAGCATTCTTCAATAGTCATTCAATATAAAATACCATTCAATTCGAAACGTTTGAAATCCATCAATTTGGTTTTAAAGTCAAATTTTGATTTTTTTGTTATAAATAATTGAAATTTCTCATGATAGTTGATTTATTTTTATTTTAATTTTTCATTAAATGGATTGTTCACTATTTTCTGTATCATTTCCAGCCCTGTATGGATTCTATTTGACTGAAACTATTTAAAGAATATTGGGAAAACCCATTAAGTTCAGTTTACAAAAATAATTTGACTTTTGAATGATGGAATCATCAAAATTCACACAGTTTTTTTATTATTCAACTTATGAACTCAAAGACCTAGTCAGCGTTTTGAAGCTTAAACAAATATTGTCTCACTATTTGGAAAATTCACTTTTAGTTTTTTCAACTGAAAATAAATAAAAAATCTTAAACTTAAAAAATTCAAGAATTTTGCAAAGCAAAATGAACGCATAATTTTTTGTGAACTTTTGATAATGCTATCACATTTGAACACTTGAACACTTAAACACTTGAACATATGAACATATGAACACATAAACATTTAAACAAGAACATATAAACACCTGAATACTTAAACACGAACATATAAACACGAACATATGAACATATGAACACTTGAACACTTAAACACTTAAACACGAACATATAAACACCTGAACACTTGAACACACATTTTTTTATCCAGGCTATCAGTGAGTTTAAATTTTAGTCTTAGTTATAGCCATGACATTGGAAAGGGCGGAAGGCGTAGAAGGATGAAGACCATAAAACCTTACTTTTTTCAAAGGTTTCGACAATGTTGCAAAAAAAAATTTCCAAATTTTCTAACGAATCATTGAAAAATAACAAAAGATGAAACGAGAAAGATGAATAGTAGACTGACTGGGCGCTAACGATCGAACAGAAGTAGTCCAATGAATTAATAGACAGACCTCTTTGTGCAGATGACACACCCGTGAATGCATGGATGAAGGATTAAATACCCGATAGCTTGATGAGTGGATGACTGAATAGATGAATGGATGGAAGAATGGAGCGTCATATAAGTGGCTGTAGAGGTAGATGGATGGATGAGCAGGTATAGAAAAATAGCTGAATGGGTCGATTATAAAAAGATGAATAGTTGAGAGGGTGGAGAGATGGAATAATGAAGAAGAAAAGATGGGAGATGAAGAAAGGACTGAATAGATGCGTGGAAGCGTCGATGAAGGATTGAAAAGCTGCCTAGATGCATGCAAGAGCGGAGGGATGAATGATGAACAGATGAGTGAAAGGATTGATGAATGGATGAGTGAAAGGATTGATGAATGGATGAGTGAAAGGATTGATGAATGGATGAGTGAAAGGACTGATGAATGGATGAGTGAAAGGATTGATGAATGGATGAGAGCATGGAAAGATGAATGAAAGAATGATGGATGGATAAATGGATGAATAAACATTTAACTTTTTCTATTTTTCTTTTCAATTTAAGTGCACATTCAGTTTCTTTTTTATGTCTGCAAAAAACTCGAAAGTAACAAAATGTTTATGATTTTTATGCGGGTTGACAAACAAAACGATAATCCTAATTGATGGAGGTGGCAAAAAAACTCACGTTATTATGTTCAAGAAGGCTAAAGATCGAAAAAAAACAGCAAAAAAAACTTTTTAAAAAAAATTTACTACCGAAATGTCATTTTTCAATCTCTTTTGCACTTCCATTTGAAGTATAGCGGCGGTTTATGGGCTTATTGAACGTCAATAAGAGCATTGCGTCTGGCAGCAGAAGCATTATTCTCCACTTGATTCCGAATGCAGGATGCCGAGGTTGGCATGTTTGGGCGAAGGATCAGTGGGTCAAGCCGCATTTGTATCAATAACGCCCCAATATCGCAATATTGGGCCCATTTGTTACTACGATATAAAGCATTGATAATGTTACCTCTCGCCGTCGCGCAGTGATTAGTGAGCTGGAATGATGTAAATCTTGATTCTCACGCTTCAAGTCCCAGCTAAGCTCAGGTTTGAGTTGCGGTCATTCGAGCGAAGGACAGACTGCATGCTGTAGGAGTCTGAGAGATCTTTGAAGTTGTCACTGTAACAAGTGTTGGTCGACAAAACCTTCGAAACTTCAGTAAACATTCAGATACTTGCCAATGATTCTTTGGTGTTGGCTCATGAAGGCAGGTAGTGATGTTGACTCATGGAGGTAGGCAGTGCTGTTGACCCATGGAGGCCGGTAGTGCTGTTGACCCATGGAGGCAGGTAGGGCTGCCTACTGGTTGACTATTGGAAGCACCAACCGCCGAGGTTACTGTTTGTGGAAGACTGAAAAGACTTCGAAAGGAAAATGTGTGTGAACAAATCAATTGGTTGTAATTAAACTTCCGGAACTCCAAACATTGAGTTTGCACGCACAAACCCACACTTACTGTTGCATCTTTCTACAAAACTTACAAAAGTAAAATGAACTTCAGGTATGAGCTGCCATTCGAACAAAACTCACTAAGAGCTTCAGTGAGGTGTGACGGAAG
Source organism: Branchellion lobata (assembly GCA_947562095.1). NCBI lineage: Eukaryota > Metazoa > Annelida > Clitellata > Hirudinida > Piscicolidae > Branchellion > Branchellion lobata. Next base: position 437,033 of record OX387251.1, on the reverse strand, counting down.
GGAGCCTTAAAAATACAGTGGACCCAATGTTTAAAAGGCTTAAAAGTTTCAAGCTTCAGGCCCAATTAACTTTGGAAATTATTTTTCGAAATGAATTCGCAACCACAGCGCACACAAAGTTATTTTGGGTATATTTGAGCAAAACCACATAAGGGAATTTTTTGTAACCACAGAAATAAACTGTTCAATGTACTTTCATAAGAAGTTTATAACACCACACAAACAACATCACACAAAAAACAGCCTTCAAACATCACTCCACAACACAACACACACAACACCACACAGCAACGCCACACAAACCACACTACAAAACACCACACAAACAACACCACACAACAACATCACACAAACAACACCACACAACAACTCACTAACATCACCACACAGGACGGTGTGCGGAGGAGTGCGAAGAAGGTTGGTTTGAACGAGGCAAATGTGAAAACGGAGCCAAGAAAAGTTGTCAAGGTAACACCAGCATCTTGGATAGATCATAGTTGTCAATATTCCACTTTGTAAAATGTTCTGAATGGATAAATTCACGATACTTTTCTTGCATCATGAAATGACATATGAAAACCGATTCAACTGCTCATAACTCCGATTGATTTGTCGAAAAACTAAATTTGAGAGGTAAAGGCACAAAGAAGGCGTATGGAAGATTTCACTGGAATGCTTTGAAACATTGAAGATCATTTCACCATGATAACATGGAATGGAATAAGTTTCATTGGAAGTTCAAATCAGCAAAAGCTTGGTGCCTTACAGCATTGGGAATGTTTCGACACTCTCCTTGTTCTGTAACCTTCCTTTGAATGAAGATTCAATAGCCCTATAATTAAATGACTCATCAGTTTTGACTTTTTAATGTTTCAAATGAAGAGATAGTCAATATTCGACTTTCTTGCTTCGTTGGGGGTAGTTCATACTACATAACACATAACAGACGAAGCAATTAAATAAGTTTTTCATTTCTTTTACGTTTGTATTTATTATTTAGTACGAATTGATAATACCTGTAATATCATGTCTTTCACTTGTTTTTGAATTTTTGTATATTTTTGGTTTATATACATTTCTATTTTTCCATATTTATGATCGTAGCTAGCCACACACAAACACGCACACATACACACACACACACACACACACACATACACACACACAATTGTACATACACAAATATGTTTGTATTGTATTTTCTACACATAGTTCCATCCCCTTTTCCACCTTCCATCAATCATGCACCTCATAAGCAAGCTTCAGGTTGGCCTATCAGCAGCTCATGTTCCAGCCATGTACACAAAAACTTGAGGTTCTCCATTCTAGTCATCGCTCCCTTTTTAGAAATCAATTTTAAAAATGAACTTAAAAATAATAATTATTTAGCTGATAAGCTTCCATAAAAATATCTATAATGTGAGAATATATTTATGTTGAAGATACAATAGAAATTGGAAAAACAACAAACGAGCTTGCAAAAAAAAAACTTTCCAAATAAAATCTTCCCACTAATATATATAAGCCAGAACATTGGTGAACCTTATTAAAAAATCTTCAGAAAGTTCATAAAAGAATGCTTCATAGATTCCGAACGGAAGCTTTTGAAATCAATTTGTAGATACATAGATCATTTGTCGATTGTCCTCTCACAGAAACATTGTTGGGTCTTCCATTTACTTTCGAATGTTCTCTTTTCCATAGCTTTGTTCCCATGATCTTGCTGTCATTCATCTTCGGCACAAAACAACTCGGGAAGATATATTCCCATGTTATTCTTGAAGATTTTTATAATTGCTTTAAAATCTTTCCACGGACTTTTCACTAGAGTTATTCAAAAATATTTCTGGAAAGTTTTCCTTCTACGCTTCATTGCCTTTTGCTGAATGTTGCATTTGCAAAACTGACATTATTTTTCCATCCCGTTGAATCACCATAAAAGCTTTCAACAACGAAAAATACAAAAATGAAACGAACTTCTGGCTTATTTTTTTCGCTAGCTCGACGAAATGATCATTTCAAGGCAAATTATGTCGCACTAAAGGTATTAAAATGTTCTGTTATAAATATTTATCGTTCTAATGCAGCGCATGATCGTTTTTTATTCTTCTCGTCTCATTCGTTATTTGAATAATTAATCTGCACGTAATTATGAGGTACGTTCTTCACAAGCCCATGTCTGAAATTGTAAACGGCCTTTCATTTCACTTTTTTCATTACTTTTTTTTTCACTTTCAAAGGCTAAAACAACCTAAACTCCTTCAATTAACCCCTCCAAAAACCCGACAAATTGAAAATAAATAAAAAGCAAGTGAACAGATTGTCAGACCAACAAATCTTTCCAGCTCACAACCAAAAGTCCCGACTCAAAAGTGAAAAAGCGTATTTACATTTGAAAGGTGTACTGGCTTGTATGTGGAATAACTTTGACAGATTCATGTATTGAGTGTGAGCCAAGCTGTTTTAAGCCTTTGAGAAAAATGATGAAACACAGCCACAACATGAATAATTGAAACACAAATAAAAACTATCACACAAAGAATGATGTTAAAAAAACAAAAATGAATATAAAAATAACAACAGCAACAATAGGGCACTCTGAATATGTGGTAAGTGTGTCCGATAGCTCTTGCTTTTCAAAAAATGAAAAACACGTAAAATAGAATTCGCTTGAGCTTTTTTTGATCTTTTGTAAAAGTAAAAATATTTAAAATCCGCAGAGAACCTCCCATGATTTATATCTTAAGTTGAACAAGGCGTGTTTGAAGTGGAGATTTTTTTTTGTAAAAAAAGAATTCAAAACAATAATAAGAATTTAACCTGGAAACTCCAATAATCTTCGTAACATTGACTTTCAACTATTTACCAATAAAAATAGTTTTTCAGAAAATAAAAACGTTGTTTTTGAGCTGAAGCAAAACATTCATCTGATGACCCACAAAAGGAACTTTATACAAAACTTCATTACAACCCTAAAGACACGAAAAATACAATACAAACTTTTTTTTTGTAAACTTACAAAAAAATAGAGTTAAATACATTTAAAAATAAATTCCGAAATAAATGCAAAAAATAAATGCAAAAAACAAAACCAAAATTAAGATGTTAAAATGAAATATTCTAACAAAAGTCTCACACCGAAGAGAAATACACAACAACACAACCAAAGAATTATAAAATAACGACTGGTGGTGTTGAAAATTGAGAAAATAAAATGAATGAAAAATGAATGAAAACAAAACTGTAGTAAAAAAAACATTGAAAAAAAATAACGACAAAAAGTTATGAAAAAACTAATAAAGCGTCATTTGGAAGGGCCCACTGCAAGCACAGCCACCTCTCACTCCCCCATAAAGCACCAGAGCCATCTCCCACTCCCCCATAAAGCACCAGAGCCTCACAGGCCTTGCCGCATTGACCCCTTCGACAGCCTATCCGTAACACCCCACCTCAACCCAGGGCCCACCTTGTAATAAAATATTTGAGCACCATTGATGAAGATGGTGATGATGCATACCGCCACTGTTAATGTTATAACCACTGCTACTGCTGGTGGTGATAACTCGGTAAAAAAACAAATGAGAATAAGATGAAGAACAAAAAAGGAAAAAGATTTAAAATGTACGGAAGGGAAGTTGGTACGAGGTGTGATGGGGAGCAGGCTACGGGTGATGGGGGGTGTAGAGGGTGATGGAGAGTGTACAGGGTGATGGAGAGTGTACAGGGTTGTGGAAGTGTATAGGGTGATGAGGAAGGTACAGAGAGGATGTGGCCGGCACGAGCTGGTACGAACGTCATCAGCGGTGGGCACAATGGTTCATAGGGCCCTTGTGAAGTGTAAGGCTACAGATGTTCTTTATTGCTCTTTCGCCTGCATTGGCTCGCTCATCAGCTCATCGATCGTGAAGTGGTTCAACAAAAATTGACATGAATTTAAATCAAAATTGTTTTTATTTTTAAAATTAATTTTTTATTATATATTTTTTGAGTTTCAATACCTCGCTCTTTTCAACCAATAAAGCCTTTTTAAATATTCAAAAACTATATGAAAGGTGTTTGATAGCAGCGTTATGAAACGATTTTAGGCAGATATACACAAAAAAAGCGTTTTTATTTAAAATAGAAAGCAGCGCTTCTTAAACTTATAGGGATTGTTGGCGAATATCAGAAGTTCCCGGAAGTATCAGAATTTCCGAAAAATGTCGGAAAGTTTTCCAGAAATATCCGAATTCTCTGGAAATCGTTTACGCTTGGTCTCGTCAATTGCCATCTGCAAATTGGGGGGTATGACTTGCATTGCAAATGCAGCCATGCCAACCACCTATATACAACCTCCCTCATAATTGCCTACGAACCCTTTTGTTTCTGATTTATAAGTGATTTTTTTCAATATAAAATTCCCAAAAATAACAGAAAATTTTTAAAAAGTTATTTTGTTTCATTTTTCTTTTTTTTAACGTGAATTTTTCGTTTTTCCTTCATTTTCTACATAAACAGTCAAAGGTTTCAGTGCTGAAAAACTAAAAAATTCAAAAATCAATTGAATCCTTTTAACAACTTTTTACACTTTTTCTGCCTTTATGCGATCCACTACAATGCGGCAGCGTGTTTCTAAGTGGAAGGGATGGAGGTATATCCAATGCTGAATCAACATTGACGATGTGAAAAAGCAAAAATCAATTTTAAAAACGTTGGAACAATGTAAACCAATAGGTTTTTTTGTTTTCCAATAGTGAGAAAGCATTTATTCGAGAGGAGCAGTTGATTTTCGTGAAAATGAAAAATAGAATAAAAAAGGCGCTTCAAGTGTTGAAGATTGAAAATAATAACGTTTACTGCCTTTTGCTATCATTTCACATAAGACGAAACAAGTTCCACTTTCATAACATTTATATTCTTTTTATTTTTATTTTTTTAATTATTTTATTATTTTTATTTTTTTAAATATAATTGCTGTGGCAAATGAATAACTAATCGTCGACGAAGCTCAAAGGTTCAAATGGACAATGGAGGTGTGCGGAAAGACGCTGAGGCGCTTGATTTGTTGGACTGAAAAATTAGAAAAATGAAAAAAAATATTAAAAAAATATTTTCAACTTTTGTTCAACTTTAATTGAATCAATTTATTATAATTTTTTGAATCTTTGATGAAAATAATTAAGTAATGATTGTTCTTTCAAAACCTTCAATGGGAAAAATGAATAAACCTAACTAAATTAAGAAAAAATTGATTAATATGAAAAAAATACAAAAAATAAATCTTACAAAAAATGGAAAGAATTGATAAGGTTAACAAAATTAGAACAGAATAGGAAATTGGTGGTGACATCAACTATCATGGAACAAACTTTCAGCGTTTTTCCAGAAAAGTGTAATTGTGTTTTTAAAGTAGCAAGTTTATTTTCTCTTAAAGGATCTAATCAGATTCACTTTTTCATGCTTTTCATGCTATCTATTCGGTCCAACTCGATCTTATCTGAACAGTTTATTTCACATCTAACCCAATCTGTTTCTTCGTATTCATTCCTTTCTCATTGAATCTATCCCAATCCACCGTTTCAAATCCATTCCGACGCCATAACTTCCACTCTGCTCTGACTGAATGCGCTGCTGATGGAGGCAGTCGACAGTTTCCGGAGGAACGAAGACCACGACACCAAAGAGCGCAGTGGTCCTCTCCCTCGAGACCTCCACACATGTGTCTGCTCCCACTGCCTTTCAAACTACCCATTGAAGAGCTATATGACTTTAAATTCCTAACCAATGCGAATTATTTTCAATTTTCACATATTTTCCGTTACTTTTTACTCCGGCGCTATACAAATGTTTTGCTTAGATTAAATTAGAGTTAAAAAGAGTCGCAGGATAGGACTGTGAGTCAACAGAGCAATGTTTACCGCGGTTAATTACATTGTAGTCTATGCCTACAAACAACTGAAACTCACTCGGCCTTCCAAACGGAAAGTTTGTCGTGTCAGAAAAAACGTCAGACTCAAATATAAAAAAAATTAATATTAATAAAAAAGATTAAAATAAAAATTAAAAAAATATGTTTATTCAGTATTTAGAAATAAGTTATCATGATGGTAAATATAAAAAATAATTAAAATAAAAAAAACATTTTTTAAATAATTAATTAATTAAATTAAAATTTAAAGGATATTTCAATTTATTAAAAAAAAATTATGAAACAGAAAAAATTAAAAAGCAAAAAATGGAATAACAAAAAAAATAAATGAAATTCGAAAAATTGATTAGAAAAAAAAACTTGTTCGGCTGGTATTTATTATCTTTGACTCGTTCGCATTCGCACTTGTCACTTTCAAAAATTTCATTTTTTTATAATTAATTATATATGGAAATGTTTTTTAATTTAAAAAAAAACATGAAATTATGATAATTTTGACTTTTTAATCTTTTTGTGACCTCATTCAAAATCCAAATTAGGCCGAAGCGCTGCACCTTGGATGATAAACTTTTCAGTTTACGCTCTTTTTATTTATGTATTTTTCCATTTTCTTTTTCAACTTAGGACAGTTTCGGAAAGTTTTTACACTTATAAACTGTCAAACCTAACTTCAAATAGAGTAAAAAACTTTAACAAAACTGATATTATATTTACATTCCACTTCGAACCTCAGCCATTGGTTTTCAAAGTCTATGTAACCACTACAAGTGTACTTTCGGAATTAACTCTGAACTGCCCAGCTTCCAATTAGAGCCAATCACCCAATTAGCTCACTTTCCACACAGTCTGTTCGGTGTGTGGACACTCAAACCTCCAGCTTGCAGCCTGTGGTAGCAACCACGACACCCGATGCCTGCGTACGTCTGATTCATTGTTCTTTTTTTCAATTTATTTTAAAATATTATATCGTTCAAAAATATTTTTTTTTGGAAATTATAATAATCGTTTAAAAATGAATTTTTCTCCGTAAAGTTCTATTCGTCATTCAAAAGTTATTTTCATCATTTTCTTCTTCAACTATCCCATTGATTTGGGGCCCAAATTGAATTTAATCCACCAATTGAAAGCAACAGCAATAATATAAAATGTTACTTTTTTTGGGGGGTTTGTAACAGTCAACATTAGAGTCTTCAAGAAGTTTCGAGAATTTATTTTTGTTTAAAATTGAATCCAAACACTGAAATCCACCCAAATATTTTTGATAAAAAACTATTTTGTTTTAAATTGAAAAAAATGATTCATTGACGAGTTTTTAAACTTTTGTTGAAAAGACTGATCACTCGCAATTTTGTTTTTCACGCTGTGAGAGTTTAAATCAGTTTTTTCAAATTTCCAAATCTAAAAACCTAATGGAATATTCTAGCAAATTTGAAAAAATAAAACAAGAAAAACGTTGAAATTTTTCTTTCGAAACAAGAATAGAATCATTGAAAAAATTGATTTGTTCAAAACTAACAAATGGGAGAGGAGAAGATGAACAAGAGGCATTCAACTTGTGGTGTGGTGTGAAATTCAATACAATACAATACAATACAACAACGAATATTATTATAGTGGCATTAACCCCGTAGAGTTCCGAGGCCACAATAGCATGTCCATATGAAAAAGCCTATAAAAATGGCAAAATAATTATCAAATAATCGAATTTAAAAATGGATAAAAACAAGGGTAAGACTAAAAAAATGTATGAGCTACTTCAAAGGAAGGGAATGAAGTGGTAGAAAAGATCAAAGGGAGAGTTTGAAATAAGTTATCAAAATGATAATAAATGATATAAATGATATAAAAGACATCTATGATGGGGAAATAAGAGCGTTTCATGAAAAAGCGGAGAGCAAAAAAATGAATGGAGGGGAGGAGTGCAGGAGGTGGAAGAAGAGAGGTGGAGCAGAAGATTGGAAGGATGTTATCAATTGGTCGTCCTTGGGAACACAAAACGAAATCAAAGAAAAAAAGAAGGAGAAAAGGAAATATACGTACTGATAAAAAAATTGTTTTTTGAAAAAAAATTGAAAAAAAATTATTATAAATAAATACAAAAATATTGTAAATAAATAAATAAATATTACAAATAAATAAAAAAATATTGTAAATAAATAAATAAATATTATAAATAAATAAATAAATATTATAAATAAAAAAAAAACATTTATCAAAAATAGGAAGGATTAATGCTTAGGAAATATTAATGCTTCTCCCCAAACAAACGCCCTCCAATACATTCAAGTTTTCATATGCAATTAACTTTGCAGAAAACAAAAATTATTCGGAATCAAACCTTTTGAATTGAAAAATTGGTTGACATTACTCTTTCTAGCCCACTGTGGATGATGGATGGGATTTGGAAAATGTGCAATAATTTTTCAGTTGCTTATCAAACTCACCTCGATTAACACCCACATAAACTAGCACTAGCAGCATTGATACGCTGAGTGCACTTCCTTATTGGCAGTTTGAATATCAATTTTTAAATTTTGAAAGTTTGAAGAGCTTGAATGACCAAACTTGCTTCTATTAAATGGCCCATTGTTTTTCATTTCAAGCAAAAATTGGCGAATGATTTTCCGTAACATGAAATCAGTCGCTACCTTTCCAGCGATTTTCATGCTTTGAATGTTGTAGAAAACGATTTTTATTAAACTTCACTTCAGCTCATTTGGCGCTTACTTTTTTTTTATTTACTTTTTAATTCTTTTAATATCGTTGTTTTAATGTTTATTCTGTCACTTATAAATGTTTTTTGGACACAGAAACATTCCTTTAGTTTTGTAAACGTTCGCTCAACAGAATGTATTTAAGATCAAATTGACAAACTTCAAAAATCGAAGATTAAAATGAGCCAACCGTCATTAAATAACTATTGAAAAAAGAATCATGTTTCAGAAAATTTAACATGGCAAATTTTAAAATCTTGTTTGGTGTGTTAACGTTGTGAGTAGGCTGGAGAGTCATAAGAAGCCACTGAGAGCACAGAAGTTGTTGTTGGTTGATGAATTCAGTCCAATGTTGCATGTTTGAAGCGAGAAAATAACAAAAGATTTTTTAATTTCATAAGATTCGAAATAAGCAAAGGCCATGACTCTTTGAAGAATCCAATGCTTTGTAACTAATCTTTGAGGCTTGTGATGTTAAATACTTGATACAAATCCAAATAAAGTAAGCAAGAAGAGCGGATAAACAGGTTGTTCACCCTTGTGCAACCAAAGGGTTCCTAAGAAAGCTTTTCCTTGGGTTCATTAACTTGTCTTCAATCTTGTCAAATTTCCAACTTAACGCCATCAAGTTGTGGTTTTGCACTATTCAGCTGGATGCTATAATATTATGTGGAATAATAATATTTAATAGAAACATTATGGTAAAATGTATACATAGATATTATAGAAAGCTACTTATAATGAGATTATACTATAAAACTATTGATAAAAAGGGGATAGTGGTATGATCAAACTCTTAATATTCCTACCTTTATTTCACTTTTCAGCCACTCCAGGGAGAGTAGCGCCAGTTCTCAGTTGAAGTTGCTGACTCGGGACCAGCCAACTCGAATTTTTCTTTAAATTTCAAAATCGCTTCTAATTTATATAATTTTTTTTAAAACTTTTTTGTTATTTTCATTTTTATTTTGAAAGCTATTTTTATTTTTAGACTTTTTCATCTGTTAATTATTATTTATTTTGTATTATGCCGCTGTTTTTTGTATTATATTATTTTCATGCATTTTTTAAAAAAATTTCAAACTTCATGCAGTTAAAATTTCAAATTTGTGACATTTTGATTTCTTATACTTTGTTATATGGAGGATATTCCGGAAGGTTTTGCTATTTTATGTAAGCTCATTTTGCACGCTGTTTAAGAATTAACGACCAGCGCGACAAAAACTGTTAATATTGGCACAATCAGCCTCTAGTTCATCCAGAGCACCGCAAAAATCATTCGAAAACGAATCATCTTTCCAATGGAGTATTATAGGAAGTTAATGAAGCAGACAGTCCTACACGGTGGACGCAAAATGCTGGATACTTCCACAAATATACTTTTACGAAGTGTTTGTGTTGATTTCGGTTCTGTGTGATTTTTTTTTATTGGAAACTTAACTTACTTGTTTTCATATTAAAATATTATTTATAATTTATGATATTTTTTCAAATAGTTCCGTTTGAAGCAAAGTCAAACAAACGCTGGAAATGAAAGGGCCTTGGTATATGTTTGATTTTAAAGAATAATTCAAAAAATAGTGATTTGCTTTTTACAAATAATTCTAAAAAATTATTCGATTTTCAGAAATAATTAGAAAGAAATATATTTGATTTTGACTTGAATTGTGTGAGAAACAGAATGAATTTCCAAACAATACACTCGGAGAGTCAAAACGTATTTTTAATAGCTATCAATCAGAAAAAAAAGTTTTTTAAATTTGTATTTTGTGATTTTGAGTGGCATAATGAAGCCTTGTTGATTATCATGAACTCGCTGAAATGACAAACAGTTGAGGTTTGAGGGGTACGAAACAATTAATTTGGCTTTCATAGACATTTCAACAAAAGGCACGTTAGTATGAAATAAAAAAATTCATTTTTCAAAATTGAAAAACAAGTTTTGAATGATAGAAAATTGAAATAAAAATAAAATGAGTAAAAACTGGAAGTTATTCAACCCAAAAAATTAAAAAAAGAACGTTACATTTACAATGAAGGTCCGAAATGTTGGAAAGAAAGAGCTTGAAAGCCAAAAGTTTACCGAAAGGCAGAAGTGACGGTATGGTTGATCACGGAAGAAAAGGTTTTATAGTTATGTTTCTACCTTTATCGAACTTGAAGTTCGTTCAATCTTTTTGGAATTGAAGGGTGTGGGTTTTTATAGATTAAATTGAAAACCACAATGAACGGAAAAAATATATTCCAACTAAAATTAAAAAAATAGGTGCAAAAAATTCTGAAATTGTATTGTTCAAACAGTTTTTAGCAGAGCGGAATCAGCGCTATACAAATGATTAGTGCAGTTCTTTTCGATCTTATTTCTTTCGACGTTGCTATTCAGACTTCGTATCTCTGTCGGTATTTTTTTGATTTAACTCCGACTTATTCATACTCTGGACTTTTAATGTTTAATCAGTTTGTCTCTATAGTTGTTTTTATTTTTATTTCACACTTTGACTATGAAATTGACAACAGAGACCATAAAAACTTTCACACAGCCGGAAATAATTTTAAAAATATTAAGTATCCGAAGAATAAGCTTTGAATTTATTTGATTGGAAATTATAATTTTAAAAAAATGACAAAAAGTTTCTTCAAGGTCGAGAAGTCGAATGTGAAGGTAGTAGGGGTGCGGGTTATTTCTTTTCGAAGGTAATGGCAGAAACAAGGAATAAAAATGAGTAAAAAACGCTTTAAAATTTTTAATGTTCATTAAAAATTAAAAAAAAGGTTTTTAATAGAAGAAAATGAAAAGTTTGAAAGAAGTTTCCGATCAAAGAAAAGTGGAAAGATGGAAGCGAAATGGTCCTGAAAAAAAAATTCGGTTTAATAAACGTTCAACAGCTTATTCAACCTTTCCTGGTGGTTTCTTTGTAAAAATAATTCTTTGGAGCGCAGAAAGTCATTTTCATAGTTCAAAAACACTTGTTAACTTCAATGTCGTGATCATCAGAAGCGCTGAAAAATGATTCCGAGGCTTGAAAAATATTCATGAAATGTTAAGGAATTATCATTAAGTTAAGGAAGTGTTCACAAATGTTCACAAATGTTCCCGGATGTTCAGAAATGTTCAAAAATGTTCATAAATGTTTAGAAATGTTCACAAATGTTCACAAATGTTCACAAATGCTCACAAATGTTCACAAATGTTCACAAATGCTCACAAATGCTCACAAACGTTCACAACTTCTCACAAATTTTCACAAATGTTCAAGAATGCTCAGAAATGTTAGCCAAATTGATGAAGAAGATAAGTTTTATGCCTCGTCACTCGTTCGTGCGTGCTCACAACGGCGATCCGCAACTTTGATTGTTCCAGTGGCTTTAATTAAGAGAGAAAGAAGTCAACCTCTGCGCAGTTGAAAGGCATTTAAAAATAAATTCATTGTTTCTTTTTTCATTCTTATATATTCATTGTATATTTTCTTAAAGTTTCCAGTTCTTTCCACTACTTCTTATTCTTGTCTTATTCTCTAACAACTGCTCTCTAACAACTGCTCTCTAACAACTGCTCTCTAACAACTGCTCTCTAACAACTGCTCTCTAACAACTGCTCTCTAACAACTGCTCTCTAACAACTGCTCTCTAACAACTGCTCTCTAACAACTGCTCTCTAACAACTGCTCTCTAATAACTGTTCTTGAATAACTGTTCTCGAATGACTAATTCATGAAGAATTGCTTTTGAATGACTGATTGTCTCAATTACCATTGCATTGCCCTTGCACCATTGGCCTTGTTCTTTCCATTCAGTTAATCCGAAGTTGAAATGCTATAGACATTGTGTTTCATCACTTGAATTCAGTTTTCCACTTATTTTCTTCCAACTGTTTTTTCACGGTTACTTTCATTAGATTAATTTTTTTGACACACATACCATTTTTATTCTATAACTCAACTTCCAAAGTATATAAAAGTTATTTTTGAAAATGAATCCAAGCATTTACACTTTGCTATAGGGCACAGTCCTCAAATTAGGTTGCCTCAAAGGCTCTCAGAAGCAACCATGAAACAAGTTAGAGAAAGGTCTTGGTAAAAGAGGGTTTATAATAGTTTACGAAAGTTTAGCAGTGAGGTTGACAAGCGGAGGTTGTGTGGAAGAGAGTTCCAAAGCTGTAAGGGAAAAGAGCAATGAGGAGAGGTTTGAAAAGTTGGACGGAGTAGTTGCCAACATTTGAAGCCAACTTGAAAAATATTTACAAAACCAAATAAAAACTTTTATTGACACAAAAATCGAAAAAATTGTTCACTTAAAGATAAAAAAATTGAGTAAATATGACTCCAAGTTAGCATGGAAAATACGCCCATCCAAAATAACGACTCCAAATAATCACAGCTTATGAAAAATAACTTTAAATTTTGAAGCTACGGCGACGAACCATTTGTTTCCTTCTATTTACTTCATGATCGTCAAAATATTTTAATAATTTTTTTGCCATGGAAAATATTTTAAATATTATTTCATAGAAATTTTTTTTATTTATTTTTATCTTTTTTCATGGACTATTTGCACTAATAACTGCTTTTTTCATATCATTACTTCATTACATATTTCATTTTCCTTTTCGAAGTACCATTTTCATTAGTCCTTTTGATACTGTTTTGATGTTATGTCTTTTTGTGTTCCAAGGGCTTTTAAGCTTCTCTCACACAAGCAACTCGCCTATAAAAGTTCCAAGTGGGACCACATGAAATATAAATTATTTAACACGTTGTTAACAAATGCCACGTTGTGAAGTAGAGAGACGCTAGGACGTTGAACTTAAAAACTTGAATATGTAAACTTACCGGACAAAAAATTAGGTACAAAAGAAACATGATTCATTATAGCGCTGAAAATGAAATAAAAGTATAAAAAAGAATATTTATGAACTTGGATGGTTCGGAGTAATCATACAATTTGAACCCCTTGACAGCCTGCACTCATCCCCACCCATGCACTCATCCCCACCCATGCACTCATCCCCACCCATGCACTCATCCCCACCCATGCACTCATCCCCACCCATGCACTCATCCCCACCCATGCACTCATCCCCACCCATGCACTCATCCCCACCCATGCACTCATCCCCACCCATGCACTCATCCCCACCCATGCACTCATCCCCACCCATGCACTCATCCCCACCCATGCACTCATCCCCACCCATGCACTCATCCCCACCCATGCACTCATCCCCACCCATGCACTCATCCCCACCCATGCACTACGAACACCCTCCACTACGAACACCCTCCACTACGAACACCCTCCACTACGAACACCCTCCACTACGAACACCCTCCACTACGAACACCCTCCACTACGAACACCCTCCACTACGAACACCCTCCACTACAAACACCTTCCACTACGAACACCCTCCACTACGAACACCCTCCACTACGAACACCTTCCACTACGAACACCCTCCACTACGAACACCCTCCACTACGAACACCCTCCACTACGAACACCCTCCACTACGAACACCCTCCACTACGAACACCCTCCACTACGAACACCCTCCACTACGAACACCCTCCACTACGAACACCTTCCACTACGAACACCCTCCACTACGAACACCCTCCACTACGAACACCCTCCACTACGAACACCCTCCACTACGAACACCCTCCACTACGAACACCCTCCACTACGAACACCCTCCACTACGAACACCCTCCACTACAAACACCTTCCACTACGAACACCCTCCACTACGAACACCCTCCACTACAAACACCCTCCACTACGAACACCCTCCACTACGAACACCCTCCACTACGAACACCCTCCACTACGAACACCCTCCACTACGAACACCCTCCACTACGAACACCCTCCACTACAAACACCCTCCACTACGAACACCCTCCACTACGAACACCCTCCACTACGAACACCCCCCACTACAACGCAACCACACTAACCAAACTTCAACAAAAGACATTACATTACACCCCCACCACCACACCCCACTACCACACCCCACCACCACACCCCACCACCACACCCCACCACCACACCCCACCACCACACCCCACCACCACACCCCACCACCACACCTACCACCACACCCCACCACAACACACCACACCACACCACACCACACCACACCACACCACACCACACCCCACCACCACACCCCACCACCACACCTACCACCACACCCCACCACTACACCACAGACGTAGCTTTTCCGCTGCACAAGGCGGCAGACTTGAGAGAACATTTGCAAGGTACGCAGGGGTGCTGGGCGCGTCTTTGTTACATATTTAAAAACACCATAAAAATTGAAACATCAGTATTTTTTGTCATTTTATGCTGTTTTTAACGTTTCATTTCATTCACTATTTTTATTATTCTTTTTATTTATTTTATTTGTTTCCTACTCCATTTGTCTTACTCCATTTACTTTTTTTTTGTTTTTTTTGTTTTTTTTATTCAATAAAAAAATTTGACTTTATTTCATTTTTTTTATATTAAAATTAAAATTTTCTTAGTAAGAATAATTTAGTCAGTTATTTTAGTTAGAAATTTCTTAATTAAAATATTTTATAAAAGTTAAGTGAATTTTTTATAATATTTTTCAATAGTTATAGTGTTGAATTTATTCGAAAAATATGTTTTAACTTGAAAATTATTTCTATTAAGGAAACCTCAAAAATTTTTATTTATAGCCCCTAAAGCAAATTTAGTTTTCAAAAAGCGCGTTATAAAAATTCATTCACTCATTAATTAATTAATTTTTTCATTTATTTATTCATTTATTCATTCGTTTCTTCGTTCATTCATTCATTCATTCATTCATTCATTCATTCATTCATTCATTCATTCGTTCATTCATTCATTCATTCATTCATTCATTCATTCATTCATTCATTCATTCATTCATTCATTCATTCATTCATTCATTCATTCATTCATTCATTCATTCATTCATTCATTCATTCATTCATTCATTCATTCATTCATTCATTCATTCATTCATTCATTCATTCATTCATTCATTCATTCATTTATTCATTCATTCATTCATTCATTTATTCATTCATTCATTCATTCATTTATTCATTCATTCATTCATTCATTCTTTCATTTTTTCATTCTTTATGTTATGTTTTTTTTAATTTTTTCATTCTTGAAGGCTAAAAAGGTTTTTATCAAATCAGCACACGAGTTATCTTATAGTATGAGTTAAGACAAAGTAAATACATTTTTTAACAAATTTTTTATCACAATGAAAATATTAAATGATAGAATTGGTGTTAAAATACAATTATTTCATGTTATAATTTTTATTTAACACTAATAATTCGTTACATCCCCCCTAGGAATCTACACGCCACATGTTCTCGAGAGCAAAAAGAGAAAAAGTATTGTACATGAATCATATTTGCATGTTGAAAAAAATTTTATGGTTTGATAAACCAATGTTTGCATTAAATAAGATGGTCCTGGTTGAATACAAGTGTGAATCAGTGCCATAATTGACTTTCAACAGTGATATTTTATCATTATAACCTTTTATTTCTAGCATTCACTCCAATAATCAATTTATTTGCATTGAATTAATAACAATTTCTTTAAAAGAAATTAATAATAATTTTTTTAATCAAAATAAAAATAATTAAAAAAAATAAAAATAATTTAAAAAAAATAATTTTAAAAAGAATTTAAAAAAATAATAATAAAAATAATTTTAAAAAAATAATTTTAAAAATAATTTTAAAAAAATAATAATTTTTTTTTCAAATTAATATAAAATGATTTGGAAAAATTATATCAATAGTAATTTTTTAATTAAATTGATAATAAAATTATTTTAATTGGATTAATAATTAATTTATTTTAATTGGATTATCGTTTAAGTTGAAATGTCAAAAGACCAAAGGCAGCTCAATGGATCCAAACTCAAAAGCATTCCTTGTTTCAAGCCATTAAATTGCTTATCAACCCTTACGACTCCATCCATTCCCAAACCTTTTCCATTCTATTTCTTGTAGTTTTTTTTTTTTGTAATTAAAAACAGCTTAGGAGAGTGTCAGTTTGACATTTGACTGGGTGCTCCTTGAGCAAGGGCTCAAACGTGGATGCTTCAGATTGATTATTTTTAATTAAGTTAATATGAAAAACAGTAATTTTTATGTTTAAATTGAAGCTCATAAAAAAATTTTTTTTAATTTTATTTTTAATTGAAACTTTTTAAAGAGAATATAATGTTTAATTCATGCATTACCGGTAGTTCATGAAATAAAAAAATTAAAAAAAAGTCAGGAATAAATTATATAAACAATAAATTATATAAACAATAAATTTTATAAACAATAAATTATATAAACAAAGAATTATATAAACAAAGAAACAACTTTCGGAACACAAAAAACATCATAAAACATAAATAAGAGAATATAATGGAGCATGAGGAAAGAGTTGTAAACAACAACAAAGATATGAGAATAAGGAGAAAGCGAGAAGCTTTTGATGGAATAAATAAAAATAAATAAATGTAAATAAAAACACAAAGGCTTGAAAACTAAAAAAAAATAAAAAAAACAAAAAAATGAAAGAGAATCCATAAAAATAAGACGAAAAAACTTCTTCAAAAGCACCAAAAGGCTCGAAAGAGGGTTCAGTTGGGATTGATGGATGCAGTGAAGTTCCTTCTTCTTTGCCCATGAACTGCTCTACCCCGAGACACCGTCTCATGTCGTGGTGCTTCGGAGTGCTACTGCATTGGAAGGGTGGTGCATTGGGGGAGTGGTGCATTTTGGTGCATTGTGGTGCATTGTGGTGCATTGAAAAGGTGATGCATTGGAGGGGTGGTGCATATTGGTGCATTGTGGGGCATTGGAAGGGTTGTACATTGGAGGGGTGGTGCATTGTGGTGCATTAAAGGAGTTGTGCCTTGTGGTGCATTGTGGTGCATTGAGGTGCATTGAAGGAGTGGTGCATTGTGGTGCATTATGGTGCATTGAAGGAGTGGTGCATTTTAGTGCATTGTGGTGCAATGTTGGTCACCACCAATTCAGGACTCAAGGTTGTTTTGAACAAGTTCGATTCTACATCGTGGTTCAACGGACTTCCACAAAGCTCCTTTCGATCTTCAAGCCACTTCAGACCAGCACACTCGCACTCATATTCTTACCCCTATTTTCCAAACTCCTCCCAAGGATACTTCAGTAAAGCCAATCCTCTCGACTCCATCCTACCACACCAACACATCATCTTGGAGGATCTACAGAGCATTCGCAACCTTGAGACCACCTTTTACGTAACTGACTCCACACAGGCTTCGGACTTCTTGTGGAAAAGGGAGTCTGGATTGAACGTCAACGTTGGCGTCAAACGCATCCACCTGTTGCCAGAACTGCGTGACGTAGAACACGCTGGAGACAACCACTACAGCCTTAACAGTCCCATCGTGAGACATAACACACAAGCACTCAAAAATGTCATCAAAAACTTCTGCAGGTCAGCTCTTTATTCTTTGTATTTCTGTTCTCTGCTTTATGTTTTTTTGTGATTCTCTGTACCATAATGTAACGGTTGTGTAAATTTTTGGTGGTGTGTTAAAGTGATATTTCGTGAGTTTTTACACTTTTTCATGGTTTTTCATGATTGTTTTTATTTTTTCGTAAATTATTTGATTTTTAAATCTTTTTTGTCTTTTTTTCCCTCAACTTACATTACAATACAATATGATACAACTTTTACTACAATGGCATTAACCCCGTAGAGTTTCGGCGCCATTCTACCAAGTACTCAATACGCTAGAATGAGTAACTAGAAACCAGCTCAAATGAAAAATTCCGATGCTTAACTGGGAAAAATTTCCAAATGTGTCAACTTCTTATAAATTTCAATAAAATTTCATTTGTTGTCCAACTTCTCAACTTGCTTCTTCACCATTCTTTTTCCGTTCTTTTTGATTCTACTTTTGTATTATTTTTGTTAATTCTCACTTTTTTTGAGTTCAATTCATTCCATGGTTTAGTTTATTTTTATTTTTTTACTTCCGTTTTATTTTTCAAATTGGTTGTTTTATTTATTTTCAAATTCTTTTTATATCAACTCTGTATTATTAATTAAATTTGGTAAATGACGTCATTGTAATATTTTATGGCAGATAAAAGAATTATTAATTTAATATTGATCGAATATATAATATTATTTCATTCAAAACCTTTCGGTTTTGATTTTTTTTTCATTTCAAGACCATAAATGAGGGTTATTTGATGGTGCGGCCTTTGATGAAGAAAGACATTGTTTTAAAAAAGGTCTTTTTTTAATTAAGTTTAAATTAGGCATATCAGGCTGGGAATTTTTTTTTCACTTTTTAAATCTTTCATGAGTTTTAGTTTTTGTAAGTATAGAATCTTTACAATTTTTTTCATAAATATTGTTTTATCAAGAAAAAACAGTTAATAAAAACTCATTTTTAAACTTCCGAAACAAAACTCGAAAATTCTCGAGAAAAACTAAAAAAACGAATAAAGTACAATCTACAAGGACTTATATTGTTCCAACCACGCAGACATCCCATTCCTGACTACTACAATCTCCTCCTCGAGATCCTACCCAACCAGACAACCTCCTCCTCCACCACGTCATGCCACCTCTCCCCTAACTGCCCCAACCCCCTCCTCCCCAACAGATCCCTGCTTCACCACCCACACTCGCCTCCTCACTCCGCCTTTCTTCCACCCCTGCCTTTCCCTCCTTCTTCATCATCTTCTTTCTCGTTTTCTGCACCATCGTCATCTTCCTCTTCTTCTTCTTCAGCCTTCTTGTCTTCACCACTTTTCTCTTCCACAGCGGGCATTCCACAAGTCCATCCATCTCACAGGACTTATTTGTCATCCGATTCATTTGTCGAACGCTCCACCACTGAGTCATGTCACACCTCGTCTGATGTGAGTGAATATCTTAAAGTTTTTAACCCTATCTTATATATAAATATTCCTAAAAAAACTAAACAATTGTACGATGAAAATATCTCAATACAAAAGGTCTGAGTCTCTTGCTTCGGATTCATAAATACACAAATAGCATTCAGTCGTAAATACAAATAATAATATCATGACAATACAATACAAATAATGGTATCATGACAATACAATACTAATAATGGTATCATGACAATACAATACAAATAATGGTATCATGACAATACAATACTAATAATAGTATCATGGCAATACAATACAAATAATGGTATCATGACAATACAATACTAATAATAGTATCATGACAATACAATACTAATAATAGTATCATGACAATACAATACTAATAATAGTATCATGACAATACAATACAAATAATGGTATCATGACAATACAATACTAATAATAGTATCATGACAATACAATACAAATAATGGTATCATGACAATACAATACTAATAATAGTATCATGACAATACAATGCAAATAATGGTATCATGAAAATACAATACAAATAATAGTATCATTACAATACAATACAATACAATTAACCCCAATTATTTGAGATTGTTTCCTGATCACTTCAGTAATGGTGGCTGTATCAATGATTCTAAGGTCTACTGTTCCCTAGTTCTCACTACAGACTCTCATAGCGTCAAATTTACTTAACTTTTCTTTTTTCATTTCAAAATTAGTTTTTTTATTCAGTTTTTCAGTTTTTCTCACTCTCGGTGACTTGTCCTTGTAGCTGGTGCTGAGTTTTTAGTTTTTTTAGATCGGTTTTTTATAGCCATTGTGGTTCTTATTGTTGTTTTAGTCTCTTCAACAGCTTCGATTTGTATTCTCAGTTGTGGTCTAGTGTTTTCTTTTTCCGTTAAACGTTAACAAAATCCAAAAAAATGTTAGTCATAGCTACCTTCCTTATTCGCTCAAACCTCCACTCTTCTACACCACCAGTAACAATTATCATAGAACAAATTGTAAAATAATAAAAAAATAATGAGTTAATTAATTTTCATTGATGACTTAAGTAATAAAGAAACATTTTTTAATTGGTAACTTATAAATTAATTAACCAGCGAAGTTTGTACTGGATTGGAAACTATTTTTAAAGAAATTTTCCAAAAATTTTGGGTGTTGACGAGTTTTGAATTTGTCGTGTTTTTATTTTTTATTTTTTGAGTTTTCCTGAATATATTTTTGTATATTTTTGTTTATTCCTAAATTTTTATGTTTGTTTGCGTTTGTTTATGGATGCTTTTTTTTGTTTCTGTATGGTCTTTATGTGACGCTTTGTCACTAAGACCATTTTTTTTTAATTTTAATTTTTATTTTTTATTTTTTAGTCTCTATAATAGTAGTCTTTGTTTTTACTTCATGACAACGCGCTATACATAAATCGAGTAACATAACAGTGGAGTTGCTACCCAGCTCATTTGATAAACCACATTCATGCTTGGTTGCTCGCCAGACCTTTGCTTGAAAGTGATATGAACTCATTTATTTAACGCATCATTTACATCAAACTGTGTTTAGATTGATAAAAAACAAAAAAAAATCGAGTTTTGATGGAAAACTAAATGAGTTTTTTTCTATCTCGGCTCTTTATTGCCTTTCAAAAAGAATGGAGACAGATCTGCGAGGGCAAAATGAGTCTGAGACTAGTTTGCAGAACTGTTGAAACAAACTTTAAGTGGTTTCTTCGTTGAGTATTTTTAGAACGAATAAAACTGATTTTCATCAAATGAAAAAAGTCAGATATCATGAACACTTGGAACTATTTATAGACGCTTCATTGTGGAATCATTTTTTTTAATTTGAAAGTTCAAAGCTGAAAACTTCACATGTAGGCGAAGCAATTTTAAAAATTCATCTGGTAGAAATCAAAAATTTCAAAAAAACCTCGACAAACGATAAAATTCCTATTTTGTTCGTAGGTTGCAGTCTATTGTAACAAGTTGACTACGTTGACATACCTTAGCTTTCGACTAACAGTTTTGAATATTGAAATAAATGACAATATTTCAATAGAATAGTTTCAATTACGTTGCAATTCATAATTTTCAGATAAACAAATTACAAACACGTTTTCGACAGATTTTGTTCAAGCACACACTTCTATTTTTCTAGTTTTTATTTTTCAGTTTTTTTCAGTTTTGTAGATAAAGGTGTTTTTTTTGGCCATGAATATGCTGGAAGTTCAAAACTAAACTTCATTTCAAAAAGTTAATCACACATCAAAGAAAACCAATATTTCCGAGCCTTCAAACCGAAGAAAGTATAGTCTTGAATCAGTCAAACGCCCAAATATTATTTATATGTTTGGATCTCAACATTTTTAAATTTCGTGCTCGCATCACGTTAAATTCACTTTTCAATTTTTTTCTATTTCCATCATTTCTTCCCACTCCATCTTCTTCCTCCACTTGGCACTCACCATCCTCCACAGCCTCTTTTCCACGGGGAAGACTCAAACAGCATCGTGTGCACAGAGCTGTCTCCTCTCCTTGGAGACCTTTTCAAGCTGGCCACCACTCCAGTGCAACAGATCACAAAAGATCCACCAGGCTGCTCCAAGGCCAGAAACCGCTGCATCCAATGCATGCAGAGGACTGGATGCTTGGGTATGAATGGAGGTTTGCAGAGAGAAGGGTGGTGGGTGGTAGTTGATGGTGGAAAATGAGTGGTGTATGGTGGTGGATGAAAGGTGGATGAGTGGTGGATGAATGGTGGATGAATGGTGGATGTTGGTGAATGAGTGATGGTGGTGGTGGATGAATGGGGGATGAGTGGTGGATGAATGGGGGATGAGTGGTGGATGTTGGTGAATGAGTGGTGGTGGTGGTGGATGAGTGGTGGATGAACAGTGGATGAGTGATGGTGGTGGTGGATGAATGGGGGATGAGTGGTGGTGGTGGTGGATGAGTGGTGGATGAATAGTGGATGAGTGATGGTGGTGGTGGATGAATGGGGGATGAGTGGTGGATGAATGGGGGATGAGTGGTGGATGAATAGGGGATGAGTGGTGGATGAATGGGGGATGAGTGGTGGATGAATGGGGGATGAGTGGTGGATGAATGGGGGATGAGTGGTGGATGAATGGGGGATGAGTGGTGGATGAATGGGGGATGAGTGGTGGATGAATGGGGGATGAGTGATGGTGGTGGTGGATGAATGGGGGATGAGTGATGGTGGTGGTGGATGAATGGGAGATGAGTGGTGGATGAATGGGGGATGAGTGGTGGATGAATGGGGGATGAGTGGTGGATGAATGGGGGATGAGTGAAGTTAATACATTTGTCCAATTCCTTTATTTTTTTTTTCATTAAGCTCATCTATTCCATATAATTATTCATTCGTTTGTTCTTTTTTTTGTTATGAAGTTATCCAATGATAGAACAGCTCTCAAACGTCTTGAGGTTAATGGTAATCGGATAAGGCGTATCATTGTGTTGTATCTTGATGATTGATAGATGGATGGTGAATAGATAGTAGCTCAATAGGAACAAGATGATGGATAGGTGATGGAAAGAATAATGATAAAGCGAAAAAGTTGCTTTCATAGATTCAAATTAAAAACACCAGCATGTGAATAACCAATGGTGAATTAAAATGAAACTTCATGCTAATCAAATTTCCAAATTTAAAAAGAGTTCTATAAACGATGAATCACTCGCACTTTATTAAATTTGAGTGAAAGGTGAGTGATCGCCAGCTTTTTAATTTTCATTTTGGACGAATTTTGCAAAGAACAAAATTTCTAAACTAGGCGCTGTTTCTTTGAATAATGAAATTAATAAGACGTCCAAATGGGAAAAAAATATTTGGAAATCTGGCGTTATAGATCTCTTAACAAGAGGACTTCAGGGAAACGACATTAAATCGGTGCGTTCTCATTTGTGCCCTTCTCAGTTTTTATTAGATGTAATACTTTGCTTCAAAGTACCCCTAACTTCAAATTTATCCCAAAATAATTTCGGAAAAGAAAATTTATCTATTTCTAATCTTCAAATTGACTTTCAAAGATATTTCACGTTTGCACTGGCCGTTTTAAATAAATTATTTTGAAATCTTTCAAGATTATCTAGATTATCATGGAAGAGAGAGTTTTCTTCAAGTACAACTTCAAAAGATTCAACAACAAAAAATTTTAAATTAATCATTTTAAATGCTTTTTCAATGAATTGTTATCAAAATATTGATTATTCAATAGGTTCTTTTTCCATTTTTCTAACTTACTTTGACACTTTAACAAAACTTACAAAAATAAAATATAATTTTGAACTTTTCTCAAGTTTTTTTTTCAAACTTTCTAATACTATTTTTTAACAATTCATTTTTAATGGGCTGTTTTTGAAATAGATCCGACCAGTGATCAAATAAAAACCAGAATATTTTCGAATAAAAAATATACAGTATTTTACATATTTCCCAAAAAACATTTGCATAGTTTTTCAAATAATACAAACACGTTGTAAAAGCTATGTGATAGCATGATACAATTTCGTCAATCTTTTCTTCTAAAACGTTGCATACTGCGAAGTAGCATATTAAAACTTAAAAACCTCAGTTCAAACACCTTTTTTGAAACATTTTACACAAAAACACCCCGTTAAATACCCCGTCAAACACCCCATCAAACACCCCATCAAACGCCCCATCAAACACCCTTTCTTCACCATTATCAGCCTACAAGCACACACGAATGACCACACAGCACCAGGGAGGTCTGTGCAGACAGATTGTTGCTTCCTGCCCTGCCTCTCTCAGCACCACTGCCGCCTCCTCCTTTCCAAGCGCTGCCAAACAGCGTCCTCAAAGTGCTCTCGAGGTGGGAACTCTTGCAGTCTAAGCCAGTCTGATCTGAGCAGTTCCAATCTAATCTCATTCAATCTTCTTTATTCCCAACCCATTTTGTTCTATTTATTGCATTATAACAAGCATAAGCCAATCTGGCACAATCTAACTCATGTCATTTTGACCCTGACAATCCGGTTCATCATGATTTATTAAAGGAATCCCTACCAAGCTAATAGATCCCAATTAAAATTGACATGAACTTCTCTCATCTTATTTAGTAGAATTTATCTACTCTTAATCTTACTAACATAATCTTACTGATTCATATAGTACCATTTACACTATTCTAACTCAATCTCATCTTTTTTAATCTAAGTTTGAGGAATGAAAACTCAGCGGTAATAACTGTCATCACGTTGGCAACGCATACATAGAATATTAACTATACAAGTAGTTAGCAGTGTTAATTATTTAACTTGCCTTGTGAACACAGATTCCGAGGTGGTCAGCAACGACCATGCTTCTTGTCGTGTTTTCTTCACAAGTTAAATAAATTATTTATTTACAGCCTATTTTTTTTATTATTTCTTTTTTTTGTTTATTTATTATTATTATTTTATTATCTTTATTAGATCAAGTCCTGACATACGCTGGAAATGTTACAAAAACACGGCGAAGTATAATTACTATATATAATTATAAGTAGTTATTATTATTCTTATTATAGATTATTATTGTTAAACATTATTGGAATCGTTCCATATTTCCATTTTTATCCGTTTATTTTTTGAGAATATGATCTTTATTATTATTAAAGTTTAGTATTAATAATAACAATTAGTATTATTTTTAATTTATTTTTTTATTTTTTTAAATTTTTATTTTTATTTATTTATTTGTTTATTTTTGAAGATTTTTTTCTTAAGCATTAACATTATTCAAAACTGTTGATATTGTTTATTATTATTAATACTCACCACAAAGTTTAGTTTTACATCACTTTTGGACCTTAAAGCAAATAAAAGTGGTGAAGCGGAGATTTTTTGACAATAGCTGCATGAGCAAATCATAAACAAAAAGTTATTGAAAATCAACTTCATAAAGGGTCTGGGTTGAACAAAAAAAAGCGTAATCTGCATTCACCTCACCATGCACCCCCCATGCACCTCACCATGCACCCACCATGCACCCACCATGCACCCACCATGCACCCACCATGCACCCACCATGCACCCACCATGCACATCACCATGCACCCACCATGCACCCACCATGCACCCACCATGCACCCCCCATGCACCTCACCATACACCCACCATGCACTCACCATGCACCCACCATGCACCCACCATGCACCCACCATGCACCCACCATGCACCCACCATGCACCCCCCATGCACCTCACCATACACCCACCATGCACTCACCATGCACCCACCATGCACCCATCATGCACCCACCATACACCCACCATACACCCACCATGCACCCACCATGCACCTCACCATGCACCCACCATGCACCCATCATGCACCCACCATACACCCACCATGCACCCACCACGCTTACCCATACGGCACCAAACGGGTAGGCAAGCTTCTGATGCCTGATTCGAGTCAAACTATTTCAATCTTTTGGAATGTTCCATTCCGAATCATAAAATAGTTGGGCTCGGAAAATCTTTCAGACATCCAAATTATGAAAAAAAGTTTGCAAAATTTTGAATTTTTTCAATGATTTATTAAAAAATATAAATTTATGTGTGGCTACAGGCTCTAAATATTTCATCGTTACACAAGGAGACGGACATTGTTTCCTTTTAAAGAGGTTACCAATGGTTTCAACCGAAGATGTGAAAATTTTAATGATATTAATTGAAAAAAAAACTAAAAAACTGAAATTTATTTCAAAAAAAACTCTAAAAAACTGAAATTAATTGAAACAAAAACTCTAAAAAACTGAAATTTATTTCAAAAAAAACTCTAAAAAACTGAAATTTATTTCAAAAAAACTTAATTTCAGAATTATTTCTTAAAAAAATTCAAATTGGAGAATACGGAAAAGAAGAAAGTTGGTGAAATGATGATTCCAGAAGTATATTTTGGTTTAATTGTTTTTTATTTGATTAATTGAAATACAATATTTCATTTTTTTCATTTCCAATTTCGAAAATAAAAATAAATAATAAATAATTTTTTCAAGTATTGGAAAACTATAAAAACTTAAAAAGCTTAAAATGCAAAACATGGGAGAAAAAAAATAGCAATAATTTATATGAAAAATACCTCCATAAAAATAATTGAAAATATGCTATAAAGAAAGGATTAAGGGAAAATACAATGAAATCCAAAATGAATTATTTGCAAAAAAACTGAGTTTCGGAAAAAATGAAAAAAAAAACGTGAAAAACTCTGAGTGGTCGTTTAAAATTCTGAAATACGTTAACATTCTGAACTACCACTCACCCAACCCCAGGGGACTTATACCAGTTCACATTGCAGCCGGTTTTTGCGGACGTTGAAAAACGACAAAGATGTCACATGAAGGTTGAAAAACCAGAGAATATTTTTGAAACTTTTCATTTTTTTCAAATCCCTAATCCTAACTTCAACAAAACGAGAGTTCCTTCTCATCTCTTCCCTCTTCTCCACAACCCCAACCTTTCTGGCCACGAAAACTTCGACTACAGCCATTTGTGGAGTGATTCAAAGTTCCTTTTTCAAGGTGAGACTTGATTACTCGTGCCAAACTTGCATCCAAATTATGTACGACTTTCGGAAAAAATCAACAAAACCTAGCATTTTTTTCATAAAATCCATGTTACACCAATAAAAACGAATAATATTTTTCAAATTTCTAGGCAAACGATACAACATCGCTGTGAGGAATAAAGAACACATTGAAAACCTGATTAAAAATCAGTACAGAGTCATAGAGGACTTTAGAGATGTGGAGTTTCTGAAGTTCAAAGTTCACAGAGGAGACTTTTCAGGTGAAAAACAGGGAGTAGTGCTGGAAAAAATTAAAAAAGGAGCTAAAGAAAAATACAACTTCCAAAAAGTCGAAGCACCCGACGACAAATGGCGTAATGCGTTGCAACGCATGAGAAACATGCACCAGAGCTTCTGGCTTCTCTTGGAGTCGCTCATAGCTACGGAAGATGAAAAATCTAAGCAGCTCTCTTCACCCCATTCGGCATCTTCAACGGCCACAAATTCTCCACCGCATTCTCAAACATTTTCAACTCATACGCAGGTGCGACCTCAAACCATCAATTCGAGCATGTACGAGTTGCAGGTGGACATGAAAACACCTTTCGCGTACAGCTCCTCCAGCTGGTCTTCGCTGCACCACTGCAACAAGGACACTTCCCTACTGCGACCTTCCACTCACACTTTCACTTCCTTTCGCGAAACCCGCGAGTCCGCCTCTAACGCTTCGGTTGAAAAAATTCCAAGCTTCCAAACCAACTTCACTACTTCACGTGTTTTTAAAAAAACTAAAACGAAAGAAAATGAAAGACGGCAAGAATCGCATCAGAAGCATTTTGCAGCTACTACAACTGGTGCTTTCACGATGCAAAACTCGAAAAACCATTTCGGTTCGAGGCCTCAACTTCCACGCCACAGCGATTTTTCTTCCTCTTTTTTTCAAAACCACTCCATCAGCAGCAGGTCCATAACGGAAGAGCAGGCAGCAGACAGGCTCCAGGCTTGGGACTTCAAGGTGTCAGTGAAGAAAAACAGTGGTTCTTTCAAGTACTTCCTCACGTCGCCTCACTTCCCCTCCTTCATCAAGCTTTTCGTGCCGGGTTGGTGGCTTTGGTGGCTGAAGATCAATGAAGGCGCCATGAAATTGGCAGAAGTGATCCTTATTGTTATGACAAAAATCCACCATTTAACTTTTGCATAATAAGGTGGTTATTAAACCAAAATAACTGAAAATAAATTATTTTTTTAAATTCTCACTCTTATTAATATTTATATTATTATCATTATTATTATTATTATTATTATTATTATTATTATTATTATTATTATTATTATTATTATTATTATTATTATTATTATTATTATTATTATTATTATTATTATTATTATTATTATTATTATTATTATTATTATTATTATTATTATTATTATTATTATTATTATTATTATTATTATTATTATTATTATTATTATTATTATTATTATTATTATTATTATTTATCATACTATAAATAAAATATCATCTCAAACAGGCTTCAGTTGAGTTGTCGTTTGATTGGGCGATTGATAGTTGATTGACGTGGTGGTTGATTGGTTGTTGGGGTTGATAAGAGCAAGTTAATAGAATGTTTGATGGATGATTCCTTTGATGGACCGACGCATCGTGGCCTTGAACCACTTCACAATTACAATCTAGTAATCCATTCATCAAGTTTCATGCTCCTTCTCAAAAAATTCATCTCCAATTCCTCACCCGCAAAACAATGAAGTTTGAGGCGAAAAAAATTTTTGAAAAGCTCAAAACATAAATTCTTCATTCGGTTTTCTTTTCGGTTTTTCGAAAGTTGAAGACTTCACATTTAGTTTTCAACTGAAACCGTGGTCCCAATGAATATCCTTTGTATTTTTATTGATTCAAATCCAATTAAAACACCAGCCCCCCTTCTGAGCACTTCGAGTAATAAGTTTTGTGAACTTCCCTAATGTAATTATCAATATTCGAATTTTCTGTTTGCAAAATCGTCCAGATAATGCTACTGTCTTCCTTTCAATTTAATTTTATATTTTTCCTATTGGAAAATTCATGAGTTTTCAACAGTCTTATTTCTCAACATTTACAATCTTCAACATTCACAATCCTCAACATTCACATTCCTCAACATTCACAATCCTCAACATTCACAATCCTCAACATTCACATTCCTCAACATTCACAATCCTCAACATTCACAATCCTCAACATTCACAATCTTCAACATTCACAATCCTCAACATTCACAATCCTCAACATTCACAATCCTCAACATTCACATTCCTCAACATTCACAATCCTCAACATTCACAATCCTCAACATTCACAATCCTCAACATTCACAATCCTCAACATTCACAATCCTCAAAATTCACAATCCTCAACATTCACAATCCTCAACATTCACATTCCTCAACATTCACAATCCTCAACATTCACAATCTTCAACATTCACAATCCTCAAAATTCACAATCCTCAACATTCACAATCTTCAACATTCACAATCCTCAACATTCACAATCTTCAACATTCACAATCTTCAACATTCACAATCCTCAACATTCACAATCCTCAACATTCACAATCCTCAACATTCACAATCCTCAACATTCACAATCCTCAAAATTCACAATCCTCAACATTCATAATCCTCAAAATTCACAATCCTCAACATTCACAATCCTCAACATTCATAATCCTCAAAATTCACAATCCTCAACATTCACAATCCTCAACATTCACAATCCTCAACATTCACAATCCTCAAAATTCATAATCTTCAACATTCACAATCCTCAAAATTCACAATCCTCAACATTCACATTCCTCAACATTCACAATCCTCAACATTCACAATCTTCAAAATTCACAATCTTCAACATTCACAATCCTCAACATTCACAATCCTCAACATTCACAATCTTCAACATTCACAATCCTCAACATTCACAATCCTCAACATTCACAATCCTCAACATTCACATTCCTCAACATTCACATTCCTCAACATTCACATTCCTCAACATTCACAATCCTCAACCTTCACAATCTTCAAAATTCACAATCCTCAACATTCACATTCTTCAACATTCACATTCATCAACATTCATCTTCCTCAACATTCATCTATTCAACATCTGCGAATTCTCTCAACCCTTTCAAACATATTTCACCTGTTCTCAACAAAATCACTCCCTCCCAGCAACACAACAGCACAACTCACCAAGACACAGACACAAACCACACTAATAACATGAAATTTGAGGCAGCCAAAGGACACCAACAGCAGCAACAAACGCCACCCACCAGGCAACCACTCGGTCTTGGCCTACTACTTCAAACAGGCTCCTCGTGGGGAGTTGGTCGTCTCTGAACATGAACCACAGGTCTCCTTCAAACTCGAAGACAAGCATTGGCTTCTAACCCTTGCAGGCTGGTGCTTGTCTTTGCAAACAAAGTTGCACCCTTTACATTTGTGTTTTACGTTATTCCCTAATAAGATCCGAACAGCAGGTATAAACAAAACCACTTTTTTCGACGACTTCATAACTTTAATGAATGCTATCGAAACGTCGATTTCTACACGATCACCCAACCACTTTCTCGCGCAAGTCCACCTCATGATGGGCCGCACAGCTTGGCGCTGATGTTCACTTCCTACCATCCATATCTCTCACTTCCCAGCTCACCATATGAAATTCGACCTTTTGGATTTTCGTTGCGTCTGCAACAACACTCCCTCTGACTCCTCCTTGCACATCCTTTGAAATCCAACACTTTTCAATGCTTTCTTATGAACACAATCGATCTCATGCCAGTCGCAGCTTCTCAATATTTTACCCTACCATTTGACAACACCCAGCCATGACTTTCAAATTTTTCGCCAACGTCTTTGAATAAAATCAATAAACTCATTCACTCTTTCCAACGAAGTTCTTGCCTTTTTGACTTGATTCATACTTTCTTAATAAAACGCTTTTTTTTCTTTTTTTTCCAATTCAACCTCTTGCTTTCACAGGCCATTTTTGCTACTTTTCATAAACAGCATTTGTTCTCCGTCAATAACAATGGATTGTTATTCTGGTCCATTAACAATGAATTGTTATTCTGGTCCATTAACAATGAATTGTTATTCTGGTCCATTAACAATGGATTGTTATTCTGGTCCATTAACAATGGATTGTTATTCTGGTCCATTAACAATGGATTGTTATTCTGGTCCATTAACAATGGATTGTTATTCTGGTCCATTAACAATGGATTGTTATTCTGGTCCATTAACAATGGATTGTTATTCTGGTCCATTAACAATGGATTGTTATTCTGGTCCATTAACAATGGATTGTTATTCTGGTCCATTAACAATGGATTGTTATTCTGGTCCATTAACGTCTCGATCTTTCTCAACCTTCCAACTAAAGACTCATTTATAACCTCACCTCTCCTTTCGAAATCATGAAAAGGCTCTTTTTTTATAGAACTGTACCACACAATTCTTTGTCTGCCAATTTCAACCCTCACCAATCTGTTCTTCCACCCAACCGTGTTACCGCCTTGGTTACACTGGGCCTAACCACCTGCTTCCAAAACTACTGACAATAGCAGTCTCATTGAGCGGCTAGAAATCATTTCAATATTTTCAGTTTTGTTCTTTTCCGGCTGAACTCTCACCAATATGAACGCGAACAGTTTGTCAAAATGTGCAATTTTTTTGCTACCACTTCTCCAAGTGCTGGCATTCCCTGAGGGATAGTTCTTGGGCCACTAATTTTTTTTATTTTCACATATTTTCTGTAAGCAAAATTAATTTGCTATTACCCTACCACTCCACTCCTCATCACCACTCCTTCCTACCACTCTTCATCACCACTCCTCCCTACTACTCCTCATCACCACTCCTCCCTTCTACTCCTCATCACCACTCCTCCCTACTACTCCTCATCACCACTCCTCTCTACCACTCTTCATCACCACTCCTCCCTACTACTCCTCATCACCACTCCTCCCTACCACTCTTCATCACCACTCCTCCCTACCACTCTTCATTACCACTCCTCCCCACCACTCCTCATCACCACTCTCCCCACCCCTCCACATCACCACTCCTCCCTACCACTCTTCATCACCACTCCTCCCTACTACTCCTCATCACCACTCCTCCCTACCACTCCTCATCACCACTCCTCCCTACTACTCCTCATCACCACTCCTCCCTACCACTCTTCATCACCACTCCTCCCTACCACTCCTCATCACCACTCCTCCCTACCACTCTTCATCACCACTCCTCCCTACCACTCCTCATCACCACTCCTCCCTACCACTCCTCATCACCACTCCTCCCTACCACTCCTCATTACCATTCCATTCCAATTCCTCACCTCATTTTTTCATCTCATTTTTCTAGCGCACAAATTTTCCAAAAATAACCTTCGATCAATCCTCCTCCAGGTCGTCTCACTACTTGTCCCACCTACGTCGGCATCAAAGTGCACGGCCAAAGCAATTGTTACTTCAACTGCGACCTCTTCCTCCTCTGCCCCCCTCTTTTCAACGTTTCATTCAGGGTATTGGTCATTCTCAAATCATTTTTTCTAAAAACAATTTAAATAATTCTAGAGTACGTCAAAATAACTAAAGCACACCACACTACGCCACACTGTGCCACACTACACTACACTACCCTTCTCTACACTACACCACAATATGCCACACTACACCACACTACGCCACACTACACCCCACTACGCCACACTATGCCACACTACACCACACTACGCCACACTATGCCACACTACACCACACTATGCCACACTACGCCACACTACCCTTCTCTAGACTGCACCACACCAATGTGACATAGATTTTAATTTTAATTTCTAATTAAACCACTATTCTCCCTCCTACGTTTTTGTGAAAGTTTTATGCTTCAAATGATTGATAGAAAACTGAAATTAAAGGCACAAATACGATCGAACGTCATTATTGAGTTGATTCAAAAACAACAAAAAAACAATTTATTTTTAACAGGCAACATTTTCATTTCATTTTCAACAAAAAACAAAAAAAAACTATTTTATTTTTTGGCAAACATTCGTATAAACCGTTCATACAGTGAAGATTCATTCCACATACCTATGCATTAATTCGCTTTCCGACCGACCAGCCCACCTAATGGAAAGATAAGCGAAAGAATTGCTGGCGTCGAAAATGTTCTGTCTTCAAATAAGAAATGACAAAAGATCACGACCTGAATCATTCAAAGATATGTAATGGATTAACCTTTTATTTTTCAAAAATATGAAAAATTGAAACAAAATACGAAAATGTAGAAAAAAGATTAGATTAAAACGGTGAAAAAAAGAAAAAAAACACAGAAACGATTTTGTTTCTAATTAATTTATGTGTCTGTTAATAAAGGATGAGCCATTTAAGTTGTCGTGTGTCTACCAAATGGCAGTAAGTCAACTGACATATGACAAGACTTGTACATTCTTAACTTTTAAAGTGTTTTTTCTCCAAAAAACAGAGTTGTGTCGGAAAAATATTTGAAAGCTACAAAAATATTTAATTTTTTTCATATAAATGAATGAATATATCGTCTTTTAAGGTTTTATTAAAGCGGTTCTAATCAAACGCTTGAAGTTTCACAAATTTTGGAATTGAAAATAAAAATTAACAAAAACGGAAATTGAAGAAAACGGAAAGCAATTTGAGATTTGGAGCTGAGTTGAAGAATGTAGATTTTTCAAACAATGCATAATGAGTGACCATCAACATAATTACAAGAGAAATTTGCTTCAACTTCAAATGAGAGACTTTGAAAATGGAGTCCTACTTTATAACTCAACTGTGTTACTCGAAAGAAAAGTTTTATCTTATAACTTGAGTGTGTTATTCGGAAGAGGATTTCATTCTAACGAGATGAATATGTTTTGAGGGCGTGAGTAAAGTTTTCAGTCATCCCCTAACCACAAGATTGTCCATTTTGTGGAGTTTTTCACAATTGTTCACCACGCTTTCACTTTCACTTCTCTTTTTGTTTTCAATTCCTGAACTCAAAAAATCCATTTAATTTTTTTTTATTTTTAAGCCGTTTGTGTTTCAGATCTATCACGACTCTATTTCAAAATCTCCTATTACCTTCATCGGCTTACTTGACAAAGTAGCTTCATATAGCTATCTTTTGAAAAAATTCAAAAAATTCATTTTTTTTTTAATTTATCAAAAAAGAAGATGTTGAAAACCTGGTGAAAGTTGCAGATAATAGACCCGTGGTTGAACGTCTGTCTGATGGGTTGGTGTGGTTGGTGGTGGGTGTGGTTGATAGATGGGTAGGGACGGGTAGATTGGTGAGCATGAGAGGTTGGATAGAGATGGGTGGATGAATGGATGGGGTCGATGGGTGGAGTTGGATGGAACAAAAACAAGAAAATAAGTAAGTTGAAGGATGGAAATATGACAAAATAGGGAAGTATGTGAAAATAGAAAGACAAGAGTGTCATGGATGAATATGTTGTGAAGGGCGAAGAGAGGTGGCTGCAATGAAATGGATGAGAAGAGGCTAAAAAATTGGAAAGAGGGTTTGAAAGAATGAAAAAGAGCAGTTGAAAGGACGAAAGTGATTTTGTATGGTTGGCTGGCTAAATTATTTTTTAAAGTTGACTTTGCTGATGTTAGTAACTCAATTATTCAGTTTTGGTTCGAGGTATTCATTGGAATATTAGTTATAAAATTCATTTAAAAAAACGTTTGATCACTTTGCAAAAATTGCTCTTCAAAACTTTAAAAGTAAAATTCTCTTAATTTGTTTTTTTGAGAAAATTTATGGGTTTAAAAAAAAACTAATGCAGTTGCTTGTCATTTCCGCAAAATTTTGCAGTTTCAATTTTTAATTTTATATATGTGTATGTTTTTTTGCGGCCTAGATATTGTATAACTTAATTTTTTTGTGGAGTGATGAAGATTGCTTTTGCGAGTTCTTGCAGCCCTCAACTACGTAAATTTTTCCAAGTAGTTTTTATATTATTATTTTTATTTTTATTATTTTTTTTTATTACTTTTATTTTATTATTATTGTTATTATTATTATTATTTTTATTATTATTATTATTATTATTATTATTATTATTATTATTATTATTATTATTATTATTATTATTATTATTATTATTATTATTATTATTATTATTATTATTATTATTATTATTATTATTATTATTATTATTATTATTATTATTATTATTATTATTATTATTATTATTATTATTATTATTATTATTATTATTATTATTATTATTATTATTATTATTATTATTATTATTATTATTATTATTATTATTATTATTATTATTATTATTATTATTATTATTATTATTATTATTATTATTATTATTATTATTATTATTATTATTATTATTATTATTATTATTATTATTATTATTATTATTATTATTATTATTATTATTATTATTATTATTATTATTATTATTATTATTATTATTATTATTATTATTATTATTATTATTATTATTATTATTATTATTATTATTATTATTATTATTATTATTATTATTATTATTATTATTATTATTATTATTATATATATATATTTGTTTTTTTTTCTCGTGAAAGTTTTTTTTTGTTTCAGGCTCCGAAGGAGGTTAAGATTTATAATTGATTTTCGAAGCGGGTCGAGATTGGTGAGGAGATTACAGTTTTAAAAAATAAACGCCGTAATTTGTCCGGAGATTTCACCAAAGCTCACTCATTTTGGAGATTAAAAATATTAATTGGGACTTTCTTGTCTTATACTTGAGAATATAGAGTCCAGTATCATACTAGTGGCGTCAGCACAAGGGATCATTTGACAGCGCTTGAAGCTCCGGCGAAGAAGTGCGGAGAAGTGAACTCGAGTCTAAAATTTTGAAAATGTTGAAAGAAAAAGATGAAATTGAATGAATGAAATAACACATATTAACGCAAACTAGTGCAGTTTAATGAAAAAAAATAAATGACAATATGAGAAGTTTGAGGCGACATAAAATAACCCTATACAATTCAATAAAACTTTAAGTTGAGACAATAAAAATACACAACAGCCGACAATGTAACGATATAAAACAAGCGATACACAAAAAACAATGAAAAAATACAAAAAAGACTAAAACAATTAAAAAAATACAATGAAATAATACAAAAAAGACTAAAACAATTAAAAAAATACAATGAAATAATACAAAAAAGACTAAAACAATAAAAAAAATATAATGAAAAAATACAAAAAAGACTAAAACAATAAAAAAAATACAATGAAACGAGACAAAGAAACATAACAAAAAAGAGAGTTCTTTTAGGCCATGTAGTTTTGTTGTTTCATTGTCTGAAAAGTCCATTACCTTTTGCGACCAATTCAGATCTAATTATTTTTTATGAAAGCTCGAATACTGAATATTTGATTGCACTATTGTTGTGCCGTCATTCCACGGTTGTTTGACTTGTGACAATCCTTCACAGTCACTGCAGTTGCTTCCTTGCGTTGGTGTGGCATTCAGTGAAGATTAACAAAACTGTATACTATTATCATCTTTACAAACAATACAAAACACAAAATTATGAAATATGATACAACAAGAAACTACAAACCTTGTTTAAAATACAATACAATAAATGGTACTTCACTTCAATACAGTATAATACCCAGTTAACATCCAATTCCACCTAATACAATACAATTCAAGTAGCTACAGTATAGCAGGATGCATTCGATTGTTCTGTGTCGTACTGCATTGTTGAGTGTGGAAGAGAGTTTATATTTCAATTATATCAAAACTCATCGCAAAGTCAGCCACCTTTATCGACATCTTTCTAAACTGCATTGCATCGTACAGTTTCATAAAAACCTTTTGTCTAAATCTTTTCCACAGAACCACTTGAGCAAATAACCCTTCAAAACATCATTACGAACTCAGTCACACTTGCTCCAATGGAGTCTGCAGAAGCATCGTTTGCCGATTTACGGAACTTTGGAGGCACTCGTTTGGTAGCTTGAGCTCGGATGCCAACAGTAACATAGTTTGGTGGAGTTTGAACGGGAAGTAACATTCCAAGGTATGTAACGACATTTTGCCAACATCAAATGATTTTTGGGACTTTTTCTTGCAAAAAAGAACTAATTTTTCAGGTTTTCATTTAATTGAATCTGCAGGGTTATCTTGCTATCATTCAAAGCTTGGAGTTTGAAGAAGATTGCATTATTTTCCGCTCCCTATGAGATGATACAATAAGATGTTCATAAAAACATAACTTCTTTGAAAGTTCCTTTATTTAATTTTTTTCTTTATACTAGATTAAGAGTTCATGGCTCGTCGTTTGAAAATGAGAATCAAATTCAGATTGAGTAAGTATGTTCGAAATGAAAATATGGAGTGTGTGTGTGTGTGTGTGTGTGTGTGTGTGTGTGTCTGTGTCTGTGTGTGTGTGTGTGTGTGCGTGTGTGTGTGTGTGTGTGTGTGTGTGTGTGTGTGTGTGTGTGTGTGTGTGTGCGTGTGTGTGTGTGTGTGTGTGTGTGTGTGTGTGTGTGTGTGTGTGTGTGTGTGTGTGTGTGTGTGTTTGTGTGTGTGAGTGTGTGTGTGTGTGTGTGTGTGTGTGTGTGTGTGAGTGTGTGTGTGTATGTGTGTTTATGTGTGATTTGAATGATAACTTACTAATTTAGTTCGC
Organism: Branchellion lobata; assembly: GCA_947562095.1. NCBI lineage: Eukaryota > Metazoa > Annelida > Clitellata > Hirudinida > Piscicolidae > Branchellion > Branchellion lobata. The sequence continues at coordinate 399,170 of OX387251.1, read as the reverse complement.
TGTAAAGATAATTAAAAAGGCAGATGAGCAAGGGATGTGGATGGCTGCAGTGGGACTACCATGGCCGCACCAAGGTGTTGCATGGGGATGGAATAATTAAGCCTTCACTCGGTCCGATGAAACTAGCAAAAACATTTGGTACTTTACTTCGAAGTTCTGAAAATATACTTTTGAAATGTGCTGAATCGAAGTTGTGCCAGTTGTTGTGGAGAATTTAGTATAAAAGTCCTGAAAATAATTTTGAGATTTCAAATAAACTCTCAAGCATTCTGACATAAAATGCTGAGATGAATATTAAATGATATCAAATAAAGAATGCAATTTCAACTGAAACAAATTATTTTGTTTTTAAATTTATTGAATCAAATGTATCGTTTTGAATTAACTTCCATAACATTTTTTATACATGACAATACGACAAGTGTCATCAACGCAATATCACTCTCTGAAGGTTCCAAAACCACCCAAGAACCTCAGTTTTTTTTTATGATCTCAAACTCAAAATTAAAAATTCACATTTTGAACCAACTTAGTGGTAACTTTTTGAAATTCTTGGAAAATCTCTGAAACTTTAGGAACCAAATTTTATTTAATTTCCATGTCTGTATAAGTTTATGGGAATTGTTAAACTGACTTTTTTTACTTAAAACTTCATGATGCATTTTTTTTGTTTTTAAAATTTTGAAAAATTCAATTAAAATTACAAAATAATAATTAAATTTTATGCGGATAAAAATAGAAAAATAATATTCCGACTGAGACATATAATCGTTGAAGGATGCGAGTATCAAGTTGGGTTAAAAAGCAACATAAATAGGAGAGAGTGGAGTTTTGGAGGGTGGAGTGATGTTACCAATCCAACGTTGGTCGTTCAAAGCATAAAATGACGAAATAACTTTCCAAAACTTGCGAAAAACCGGAATATTTACTTTTTGAAACATTGAAACACCCAACCAACAGTTTTTTTTACAAAAAACTATAAAAACACTTGGAATGAGGTATAAAAGGCCGTCATTAAAGCAGTCACACACGCCCGCACACGACAGAGACAAGCTCCTTGTTGCGTTGTTGCCTGGACAAATTCAAGGTGGCGAAAAACAAATGCCTTTCAGCTCTTCTCGTCTCATTTGAAATCTTAAAAGGCTTTCTTAATGTTATTTTTCTTATTCTTATCATTATTATTATCATTATTATTATTATTATTATTATTATTATTATTATTATTATTATTATTATTATTATTATTATTATTATTATTATTATTATTATTATTATTATTATTATTATTATTATTATTATTATTATTATTATTATTATTATTATTATTATTATTATTATTATTATTATTATTATTATTATTAGTAGTAGTAGTAGTAGTAGTAGTAGTAGTAGTAGTAGTATTATTATTATTATTTAATGTTTTTTTCGCAACAATACGTTTTTTAATTTATTTATTTATTTATTTAGTTTTTTTTTATAGTTTTTTCCGATTTGTTTTATTTTTTTGTGCTTGTTTTTTCGATGTCTTTAGTTTTGTTTCGGTAATGGACCTTTTCTTTTTATGTTCGGCGTGATGTCAGAGACCCTCTCGAGAAACAAATAGCCTCTTTGTGAGCTTGCGAAAACACCCTTCCCGCCTTCACTTTATGGCCAGCGGTCAGAAGGCGCTTGTGGAAGCTTTGATCAACCAGTTTAGGTTCAGTTCTTTGTCTGAATTTTTTGAATAAAATTATTGGGTTTTATAGAATTTTTTATATTTATATTAAACTTCAAAATAACTTTTGATTTTTTAAAACTAATTGAAATACCTAAAACCATAATTTTCGTAAAGTATCCAATGGATTAATAAATATCCCGCTTATTTTCTTCTGGAAGTTGATTTCCTATGCAGGAGCTTCTTTCTCCCTTTAATAACCAATAGCCGATATAAAATTTTCATTCGGGATGCAATCAATGTTACGTTGTTTTTTATGGTCCTTTTTCGTACCTCATGTCGAGTCCTTGTTGTGTTTTCGGGACTTTTGGAGCAACAAATATACTAAACATTATAATCATAATATCCATGATGGTTATGCTAATTTATAAATAAATAAATAAAATTTAATAATAATTTATAATAATGAGTATATTAATAATAATATTGATAATAATAATAGTAGTAATAATAATATATCATTATTATCATTATTATTATTTTTGTTATTATTTATTCTTATTATTTTTTTTTTTAATTATTATTATTAATATTATTATTATTATTATTATTATTATTATTATTATTATTATTATTATTATTATTATTATTATTATTATTATTATTATTATTATTATTATTATTATTATTATTATTATTATTATTATTATTATTATTATTATTATTATTATTATTATTATTATTATTATTATTATTATTATTATTATTATTATTATTATTATTATTATTATTATTATTATTATTATTATTATTATTATTATTATTATTATTATTATTATTATTATTATTATTATTATTATTATTATTATTATTATTATTATAATTATTATTATTATTATTATTATTATTATTATTATTATTATTATTATTATTATTATTATTATTATTATTATTATTATTATTATTACTACTACTACTATCATTATTATTTTTTTTTTTTCATTATTAATATTATTATTATTATTAAAAAGAATAATAATTTTTATTATACTAATTAAACTATAATTTATATTTAATATCACTTCAATGTTCAATAAATCCCATAAATATATTGTTTTTATTCTTTTTTTTTCTTTTTTTTTCTTCATTTTTTTCATCTTCATAAGCGCTCTTCTCACCGTCGGCTCGCTGAATGTCATAAAATCAGCTCAGCGGGGTTTTTCAACGAGAAAACGAAAAAAATATATTTTAACTACAAAATAAAAAGCCTAAAGAATGAAATATTTCTATTTATTAAAAAAATAAAAAATAAAAAATAAAAAATAAAAAATAAAAAATAAACTTCTCAATTCAGTTTTCATCACTTTTATTTTTGTTTTTCAACAATGCAAAAAGTTGCCATAAAGCGGAAAGTGGTGAGAACACTTCCCCACCTGACCTTCACTTTGTCCTTCAACTAAGTGAGTTTGGAGGTCAGGTAAGATCTATTGTGACGTCATAAGGAAGGGTGAACTGGGAGGATACAACTTAAAAGGCTCAAAGACTAAAATCTTCGAAAAATTCTCTTTTTTTTCTATTTTTCGTGAGTTTTTGAAATAAATTTTTTTTTTAAACTCAGTTTTTTTCATGGAAAATTTGTCTTAAGGCTTGTTTTATTCTCAATGCTCCAACTGAAACTCTATGAGCAACTAGAGTACAACTTGCATGAGAATTAAACTTTCAACTTTCAGAATTTTTTTCAAAAGAATGATTTTTATTTAATAATTTATTTTAAAAATAATTTTAAAGGAGCAACAATGAATGCAAGCGCTTCAATTGACTCACAATCTTTTCCTTCAGTTGCCCACCTTCTCCAACCCTCACGAAAAAGCTCTCGTAGTGAAGCTGACTGATTCCTTCAAAAGTCACACCATACAAGTCTTCCAAACCACACTCCCTGCTTCTTCCCAGCCTTCTTTCCAGTCTTCGTATCAACCCATCTTCCAGCCTATGTTCCATCCAGCCTTTCATTCATCCTTCCAAGCACCTCCTCAACCATCCAACTCTTTTGTTCCAAGCTCTCCACTGGGTCCTAGTGATCAACAAAAGCACACAAGTTTATGGTTTGGTGGTTACAACATCCACAACATTTCACAACCACCCTTTTTTTATAACAAACATCATCTCATTAACGGATACCAGCTCTTAAACTCAATTAGGTACCACCAACAACAGCGGGCATTATTTGAAGTGAGCCAATCAAACCACTACACACACCTCCCCCATCAACCATTGTCTCAACATTTGATGCAACTTACCGAAAGGAATTCCAACAACAACAAAAATGAAAGCAACTCAAAAGGGAAAGAGGTTCAACAAGAAGGCTCTTTCATCCTTCCGATGCTGCTGCTCCTGTTGTGCCTGTTGATGGTGGTCATTAACACTGGCGTCAACCTGATGAGAGTCTTGCCACACAGGACCCACCACTCCAAGCACACTAGTCACTTCTCACGCCATTCTACTCGCATCCACACCACCTCAAGCAACAACAACCAGTTGAGTAGCAAAGCGTCGGGAAAGGAAATGAATGAAAAGAACAGAGAAGACTCCAAAATGCCACACGTAATTAACTTTAACCACCAATGCAAGCACCATCAAGTTCTCCATTCTCCTCTCGCAAGTGACTCTGGTTCGCACGCTACAGAGGCGCTAGCATTGAATCTCAAGCAGGCGAGCGTTGTGAGCAGACTCAGAGTGCACAAGTTAAGGACCTATGTGTTTTTGAACCTCCTCGCTAGTGTCTTCCTCACCTTCATCTCTTCACTTGTTCTCTTCGAAAGCTGCCACCACTTGCAGTTGCAACGACTGCACCACCACTTCCAGGTGCTTCTCGACCACTCCGCTAGCACTTCTGAGAGGCGCGAAGACACGCGAACGTACGCAAGCGTCAACAAACAAACAAGCGCGATTGGAGACGCAGACACGCGAACACTTCAAAACGTTGAAGCTTGTGAAAATTACTTGAACGAACTCTTGGAATTGATTGTTGAAGATGTCACACGCACCACGCGGATGGGGTACAATGATTACGTTGCGCACGGAAACGAAAAGACGCAACTAACAGTTTCCAAAAAGACGCACCAGCCACTGCGTAAAAGCAACAAACGTTACGTGAGGACCAATACGATGAAATATGGCCACTCTAGTAACAAAAAAACAAAAATTAACCGTGATGTGAAAGGCAAAAAACGTAATGAAAAAATTGAAAACCTTTACAAAATAAATATTGGCGGGAAAAAAGGAAGTTATGAAAGTTTCGGAGGGAACAAAAATAATCACACGAAAAACGACCAAAAAAGCTTCCCACTAGGAAATGCGGTCAAAGACATGAATTCAAAAGTAGGAGAAATGGGAGAAGATGAAAGAAGGAGAAGAAGGAGATGGATGGAAGAAGAAGGGTGGATGAAAGAAAGAAAATTGATGAAGGAAAGAGGATGGATAGGAAAAGCCTCTTTAGACATGTCTGCCACTCCTCGACGTGTCAAAAAGATTTTCAGACGTGAGGTCGAAAATAGTGAGCGACTTAATTACGAACATTTAATTCTGCGAGGTGGTCTGCAAGCTAGGTTTTTGTTTAGGAAAATTAAAAAATACTATTTTGTTGTCAAAGGAAACGCCCAGTTGAATTTTGAAAAACTTTTTTTGAGTTTTTATCAGTACTACGAGCGTTTTGTTTTTTCGATTCTTCAGCAGACCTGGTCGAGTAGGTGGCTTGCTCTCAAGAGCTCCGCAATAAGACTGAAACGTCTGATTGTGCCCTCCAAACAAACTCAAGGCATTTTAAAGTACCAAACCGGTAAACTGAGAGACTTCAAAACTACTGATGAAAAAAATGAAAGTCCAAAAGTGCGAAAAAAAAAGAAAAATGTCTTTGTTGAAAAAAAAAGTGAGAAAAATAAAGTTGCTGTTACAAGTGGTTGGGGTAGAAGTGACGAAAAAGATGACAACCGAGGCTCAGCTGACGATGGATTGAATAATCATTTCATTGACCATAATTTCGGAGATTTTCATGGGATGAAGGCTAAAATCCACGAAAATAACAAAACAAAAAATGAAAAAGAAAAAAAAAGATTTTATTATAATGTAACGTTTTTCCAAGTCGAATATGTGGTGGAGAAGATCAAATATTTTCAAGATGACATTTTTATAAGGTAAGTCTCACATTAACTTAAACATTGAACTCTGAAAAAGATATCATTTCGGTGAACACGCATTGCTAAACCTGTTTTCATTCCAGGTACAAGCAGGATTTGAGCTCTTTGAAGGGCAGGATGAGGTTGGTAGCCAGGCACATGGCGGGCGGTGTTGCAGGGCATTGCACCCCACCAGCACCTTCAGCAGAACTTCACCACTCTCAACCACCTCTACCACACTCGTCCTCTTCAACATCACGAGCCATTCCATCATCAAAATTGTTTTCCAGGCCGAACCAACGGCTGGAAACGCCACATTCGTCCAAGTTGCACTTTCCATCTATCCCTCTTTCTACTCATTCATCTTCTTTCTCATTCTCTTCTCCATCCTTTTTCGTCCGATACATGCAACCTTCACCGCAAAAATCTTTTTCATCTTTGAAATTTAATTTTTTTCCACAACAGCAAAAACCATTGCCGCCAGAGCCTCCTACTTCATCATTCAGATTCTACACAATAGAGTACATATTTAACCTTAGCACAATGGCCCTGCTTCTCCTCTTGTTTCTGGATTTACTGCTCATATTTCACAGATTTTTGAGATTGTTTAATGAATCCAAACATAATACTTCCGAAAGATTCGAAAATGATCCTTTTGTAGGCACCTTTCGCAACGAACAGCCCCATTATAGTGTTTCTCCTACTCTCCAAACTCCCCTTTCCAGCACCAGTCAATCAGACCAAACATACCACTTCAAAAATCTTCCCTATCGTTTCAGAGCACCTCACACCCACTGCACGTGTTTTTGCGCACACAACAATTCTACCGTGCTCAGCAACAACACATGTGCGAAAGGTGTTTGTAGTACGGTTTCAAAGGCCTCCAAAACACTTTCTTCGAACGGAGTTACAAACTCGCAACAAGAGAATAATTATGCTCCTTCTTTTCAACACCCCCGCAAAAGTCATCCAAGAGTTGAAGGCCACCACCACTGTGAACAAAAACACCTCAAGACGAACCAACGCACTGCAAGAGACGCTAACGTCACCATAACCAACTCCCACTCAAACACCAGGGGTCATATTTCACGGGCAGCAGATATGCATGAAAGTGGCATTAAAAATTCTATCTTCTCTCGCCTCGCACAAAGGAAAAGCCACAGACATACTCACAGAAAGGATTGCTCATTTTGCAAACACAACAACCACAACAAGCACCTTTGCCTTAACTCAACTCCCAACAATGCCAGGCTCAGCATCAACGCATACCTCATCCCTTTCATGCTTCTCTTTTGTGTTTTGGCGTCTTTTCTTATCTACGTTACACAAAACTACAAAGCGTGCGTTTCTCAAACGCTAGCTGCTTTATACCCCAATGCTAAATACGCCTATAAGCCTTATCATTACGACATGCTAGATGCCGTCGCTGGTGTTGGAGCGGCCGAAGATGTATGGAAGGATGGCCATGAGCCAAACAACCGAAAGTTCACCATCTTCGATGCTGGGAGGAAATATGAAGAAACAAACGTCTCAGACTTCAGACAACACCACACCACTCCAGTCCTAACAGTATTCTATAAGGGCCTCATGAACGCATACTTGAGGCAGATGGCTGTTCTGGTGCAAGTGTCCAACTCGAGTTCGTTGCTAATCACTCTTTGAAAAAATTCCATGGAATTTGAATCTATTTATGTTAAAAACAAAGTTTTGTTTATAAAATAACTTTTGTTTCTTAATAATATTTTTGTTAGAAAGATTTTTGGTCAATTGGAACATTGTTCATTACAACTTTTTCCAACTTTAAGTAAAAATAATTTAAGCCGAAATTGAAATGAGTTTTACTTCATATGAAAAATCAGTTAGCATTGATAGAAGTTATCATTTTATTTATATGTTTTTAATTAATCCTACAAATAGTCGATAGCACAGAATGAAAAAAACAAAATAAAAAACAATACGTCTGCTCATGTTCCCAATGATTGGAAGAGCTGTAACTCATCATAAAAGCCACCTTTCTAACCACTATGGGATCTCAAGTATTGTTGATAATTCAAAGTAATAGTCTACAATAATCAATCAAGTGAACATTTTTCAAGCAAAAAAGAATTATTTTGTCAGAAAAATCCTTTTTGCAATATTCATACAGCCCCTCACGAAGTTTATGCATTTTCCATTCGACCCGTTCAGCAAACAGCCACTCAATTTGTTACTAACTCAATCAGTCAAGCAACAAATAACACAGTAATCTGTTCCACTCTTTTAACACGTACATTATTGCCTGCCTCTTCATCCACCTCTCCATGCATGCGGCCATCTGTCTCATTTCTTCTTTTCCTTTTTTCTACCTTTTCATACATTCAATCGATATTATAATTATGCTCATGAATCTTGCCAGTGTTTTCTCTTTCATTGCCACACTAAGTTGATAATCAATTCATGCCCTCTCTACCCCCCATCCTTTTCACCCTCCACCCTTTCTACCTTTCACCCTCTCTACCCTCCACCTTCTCTACCCTCCACCCTCTCTAACCTCCACCCTTTCTACCCTCCACCCTCTCTAAGCTCCACCCTCTATACCCTCCACCCTCTCTACCCTCTACCCTCTCTACTCCTCCTTTGTAGACTGAGCCTCGAACAATGATCACCAATCGCTCAGAGCAGCTGCGACCAACACCCACACTGCCACAAAGACACTAAATCTTTATAAATGAATTTCATCAGTCACTTTCAACTTGAAATATTCTCTCTGTCACCAACAATTCTCGAAGTCTCCCTGTAATGAGATGGTAACTCTCGCTTAAATGATTAGTTTTGTTAACTTTTTTCCAATTGAGATGTACCTTTAACGTATTATAGTTTTTTTTTACTTTTACGTCCGTTTTTAAAAAAATATTTTTTTTAAAGTTTTTAAAAAAATCTTATTCTATGGAAAAAAACAAAAAAAAACAAAAAAAACACAAAAAAACACAAAGAAAACAAAAAAAAACAAAAAAACAAAACAGAGTCATGGGACATTGTAAAAAAACACGGTGGTTTTTGGGAGTTAAAAACAATTTAAAAAAACATTTATGAGTGATAAAGAACAAAAAAGGGCATATAAAAACATTTGAAAGCAATCGAAACTGCATGGCTTGCAGAGAGCGTTTGTATGATGGAGGGGGGTAGCAGGAATGATAATTAAACCCTATCTTTCTCGCTAAGCCATCTATCTGCCGACCAGTCAAGCAGAACAACTCGGAAAAGTTTTCATCTTACGGATTTTTTAACTGGAATAAATGATTTTTTTTTAAATTTTTTGCTGTGTTCATTTCGAGTTTTTTTAGTTTTTCTTTGGAAGCAGAAATATGATTTATTTTATTGAGATGTCATCGTCTTTATTTGGCAGATTTCTTGAAGATATTGAAACGTCATAAAGCTTTGATATGCTTATGGAAGAGAAAAAAAGAAAAAAAGAAAAAAAACATAAAAGAAAAACATGATACAAACAGCAATAAAAACGTAAAAACCCCAAAAAACAAAGAAAAATTCGAAGATGGAACGAATGAGGAGACCACCAAAAGCGATAATAAAAGCAATCGGATAAGCACCATAACTAATTATACAGCGCCTACTAATAATTATAAAAATGTCGAATATAACAAACACACATCCAATTACGCATTCATTAAGGACGCCCATAAGAAGGCAGCGAAGACTGAAAGGAGACATAAGGGCCAGAGCAAATACAATCAGCTTAATCATATGGTCGATAATAGCCTTACTGTCAAGCATGCCTGGCGTACATACAAGAGAACCATGGGAGACAAGAGGCCAGGAAGGGTGGGTGATGTTTATGGCAGCAAGTGGGCTAATAAGCCTCAATACAATGGAGGTGTGGCTGAGGAGGGTGGACATGACCGTACCAGTGGCATTCATGATGCTGATGAGGAAGAAGAAGAAGAGGATGAGAAAACTGATGCTGATGATGAAGAAGAAGAAGAAGAAGAAGAAGAAGAAGAAAAAAAAGAAGGAGAAGAAGAAGAAGGAGAAGAAGAAGAAGACGAAGAAGAAGAAGAAGAAGAAGAAGAAGAAAAAGAAGAAGAAGAAGAAGAAGGAGAAGAAGAAGAAGAAGAAGAAGAAGAGAAGAAGGATGAGAGTGCTGATGATGATGGTGATAAAGAAAATGATGCTGATGATTATGATTACGATGACGATGAGAAAGAAGAGAAAGAAGAGAAGGAGAAGGATGACGATGATTATGACGATGGTTTCGATCATGACGACAACGACAATGAAAGAATGTATGGAGAAGAAGATGAAAATGAAGATGATTGTAAGAGAGTGGTTGAGAAGAAATATGAAGAAGAGAAAGCAGCAACAACGCTGATGCCGTGTTCGTTTGTGCCTCTCTTCCCTGGTGAAAAGCCTTGCTTTTGTTTTTTTAATTATTTTAATTAATTTAAAAATTAATTTTGAAGTTTCCGAACGATGAAGTTGATATGAATGTTGTTTAGATTAAAATATTCTGACAAGAAAAAAATCATTATTGACTTCAAAATTATGTTATTTCGATTACTTCACCTGTATTTCAATCAAACTTTGAATAATGACTATTTGTTGGCATTTGTTGATGAAAAAAATATTTTTAAAAAGTTTTGCGCTATTTATTCAATAAAAGTTAATACTTGAAAAATTAAATCGTAAATAACAAAGTAAATTCGTGGTGAAACAATTATGATCTTTTCATTTCAGCGAGTAGAGCGACCTTGGAAGAAGACTCAGACAAGAGACAAGAGGCGATGAAGGCAGCGATGGACGCAATAGAAGAGGTGTTGAACATGACTCTGTACCTCGTTCTGCTCTCTGCATCCTTCCTTTTTATCTCGCAACTCCTCTTCAACAAGTGTTTCTCCACGGGCCACGGGGCTCGAAGGAGTGTGGTGCGCAAGGGAGAAGGAGGCTTGGTGCGTCTGTACACCCGCCTTCCAACCACCCCAACCATCACACTTCCCTATCCCATCTTCAGCACTCTTCAACACTCCAAAAACCTTGAAGAAATCGCCATGGGAAACCTACAGCTGGTAGTGGAGAGGGCCATGAGTCACCAAGGAACCATTGAGTCAAATGTTGCGGAGAAAGTTGAATGTGAGTGCAAGTGTCATTCTGGAGAGGCTGCGACAGGGCGGTTCTTTCGAGGTGACAACTCTGACAAAGGAAAAGTTTCAATGAAAAGTGACGAAGCGGAAGAGGTCAGTAGGGGGGGCGAGACAGCCGAGAGTGAAGAAACGTGAGTTCTTGATGCATCTTCTGAATTATTTTCATTGATGAAGCTATAACAAAACTTATGGAGGTAATTCAAATGATGGACTATCATTGCTTACAATGCGTCACGTGATAAGAAAGCATCGGTGAAAGCATAAAAGAATTATGAAAGTGGTCCAACCGCCAGCCACCAAACAACCTCCTATGCAGTAAGGCCAGGAGTGACCCGGATGAGCACCAACCAACGCCCAGATCCTTCGTGGAACCTCTGTATATCTTCTCAGAAACTAATGTTTAGCTCCTTATCGATTTACGAAAATTATTATTTTATTATTCTTATTCTTTTTATTATTATTATTTTATTATTATTATTTATATTATTGTTATTATTTTTTTTTTTTTATTATTATTATTATTATTATTATTATTATTGTTATTATTATTTTTATTTTTTTTATTATTATTATTATTATTATTATTATTATTATTATTATTATTATTATTATTATTATTATTATTATTATTATTATTATTATTATTATTATTATTATTATTATTATTATTATTATTATTATTATTATTATTATTATTATTATTATTATTATTATTATTAATATTATTATTATTATTATTATTATTATTATTATTATTTTTATTTTTATTTTTATTATTATTATTATTATTATTATTATTATTATTATTATTATTATTATTATTATTATTATTATTATTATTATTATTATTATTATTATTATTATTATTATTATTATTATTATGTTGTTGTTGTTGTTGTGGTTGCTGTTGTTTTTGTTGGTGTTGTTGTTGTCATTTTTATTTTTCCTTATCATGCAATGCTTTGTAACATTAACTTTTCCAGCCATTTCACTGGGATTGGCTGCTTTCTTCTGAGTTTGAGCGAGTACTGGTCATTTCAAAGAGAATCGAGTAATGGAGATGGTTTCCAGTACTGAGGTCTTTTTGAAAAAATAAAGATTTTTCATAGCAAATGTCTTTTGAAATGATAAAGGCAGACGACAGAATCAAAAAAAAATTTTTTTATTGCAAATTCAATTCAGACTGAGTGAATTAACTTGATGGTTTTGGTGAAACTTGTTTGAACAATCGGAAAATATCTGGAATCGTTTTTTATGGCACAAATTCTAGGCAAGTGTTGGAAAGGTCACTAAGAGGCTGAAATGATGTGTGAGCGTTTGAATGACTACTCCGACAGAAATTCTTATCAAACCACGATAGATTACACCTTTTGGACTAATTTAAAAATAAAGATTCTTTTCGAGACCAGAATAAACCTTTTCAACCAAATCAAAATACATCCAAACGTTTATGATGAAGGAAGAATTGGAAGAGACGGATTTTATGGGAGCGTCCTCACAAGCAAAGTTAACTAGCAAATGTTCACAGCCACTCCACTAATTTAGGAGTTGTGAAAAAACTTGCCGGTTGAGATTCGAGAGAATATTCAGTGGAATAAAAAGTAGTTACGGAAACTCACTGTTATCAGGTTTTCATTTTGTTTTCAATTTGGTTGTTATTACCTTGTTATTTTAATTGTTACCCTATTGTTTAATTGTTACCCTGTTGTTCAATTTATTACCCTGTTGTTTCAATGATATATTTTTTAATTATAATAAGTTTTTATTATAATTATTATTATGATTATTATAATTTTTATTATAATTATTTTTTCATTTCAATAATTATTCTTCATTCTAAAATTATTTCATTTCTCTCCTTTTCATTTTTCTGTCCATTTTCGATCCAACTTTGGTCGCATAGCTCATTCAAAGAGGCCACAACGGTAAATGGACTCAAAGCATCATTTTGTCCTTATAGGAAAATTTATTTTTGTTTTTTTTTTAATATTTATATTATTACAATTATTTTGAAATGTCTGTATTCTCAATAAAGAATTAAAAATATTTAGATAGAAACAATATCGCATCATAACATTGGATATATTTTACTTTTTCAAAGATCTTTTTAAAGCTTTTGACACTCAATAAACAGAAAAAAGTATCAAAGTGTTTATTTTCACTGATTGGCATCAATTCTATGAGTGGTTTGAGTCGTCCATAGCTCTTCATGTTTGCCTAAATAAGCAAACTCAGACACGACTTAAACATAGGGCTTTGGTGTATTTACAATAATTCTCGACTTTCGAAGAAAAAGTCAATAAAATATCCTTTCTCAACCTTCATAGTATCATTTTGGAAGTTTAAAACAAAATAAATTAAAAATCTTTTTCAAAAATTTCAATTCACCTAATTAAATTCTCAATCAGAACCAAAAAAAAAGCCAGACATCTAATACAACATGATACAAGTGTGCCTGGCGTTAAGAGTGCATTTTTTATTCCGAATCTCAAGGCTCTTGACATATAACTTACACTTCAGCGCAGATAAGTCTGCAGCGATGGATCGCGTCTTAAATCTTGTGGTCGTGTGAGTGTTCATAACGGCTGTATAAATTTATATTCGCTATTCAATGCTCCATTTGAAATCTTCAGTACCTGTTGGTTTATGCCTTGGTGCGTGTGTTTCTGCCACACATATTTTCCATGTTGCATCGGATATCGTTGCGTATACTCTCCATGTTACATTTTGTTAGCACACTGCCCAGCATGGTAGTTGGCTTAATGTGTTGTTTCACTGAGCTGTTTCGTTATGCGTTTTGTTTTCACTTGTCAGTCGGTTTCACTTTGAAGTTTTTGTCATATGAGCTTATAATGTAACCATGGTAACCTTGTCATTTTGGTTACTGCTCTGCATTCGAGTCAACGTCTGCTTTTTCAGTTTTAAATTATCATTTTTTATGGTTTTAAAAGAGGTTTAAAATAAATTTTAAAAATTAAAAAATAATCAATATTAGGAACTTTACTTAAAATAGAATTCAATTACACAATTTTTTGATGGAGTCAAAGAAGAGTAATCTGCTTATTTTAAATGCAACCGAGCTTTTCAAAATATCTTTTCAACTAAGAATTAAATCAAATATGAATAAACAAAAATATATCAAAAACCGTTTTATCATAATTCAATTTCTGAAACAATGTGCATTTTTTTAATAATTATATAAACGTGATTTTTGAATTTGGGTTTTTTTAAATGCGTTGAATTTTCATTTAAAGATATTCTGACATTTCAATAGAAATTATTTTTCCAAGAAATTGTTTTCCGAAATTCCCAGACGTCAAAAACATTTTTTCGAAAGGAAACATACTTTTTGAGTTTTTTTATATCCTGTTGCGGGGGTTCAAAATCTTAGAATAGCTTTTCAATTTCTTTTAATTTATTTTTAAAACACTTTCATTTGGCTAATCGATTATAATCGCCAAAAAACCGAATGGGTGGAATCCCGTGAAGTCGTGTGGATGGGAGATAAATTCATAGAAGACTGAAAGATCCTCTAAAAACATTTTCACCGAAAACTGAAAGCCCACCGAAAATGAAAACCTTACAGAAAAACTGAAAATTTACCAAAAAGTGTAAATCTGTTGGAACTGAGAATTTTATTGAAATTTTTTTTAAATTGTTTTCAAACGTCAACATGCGGAACTGAAAGCTTAAAGCCATCAAAACAAGATCTGCCTTAAAAGGCTGCAACTCAAAGGAAAAACAAATTTTTGTGTGTTTGAAGGCAAAAGTCGTGAGTTCCAATCCAAGTGGTTGTTTGTTTTTTTTCTTATAAAAAAACAAGTTTCGATAAACTGTACATTTTTTTTTTATTTTGATGGTTTTTCATTCTCTGTACCATTTCCTGCAACACGTTTGCCCTTGTTTCATAATAACTAACGTGTTCTGTCTTAAAGCCTGAGGCTCGGGGTTCGATTCCCGCCTTGCTCAGGTTTAAGTTTTAAAAAGCAGCAACTAAAAAAAAGAACGAACGCTGTGCTTGAGTGGCTTCATCGCCTGGTAGTCCAACGGCGAGTGAAACGATCTTTTTGAGAGTGTCTTAACACGATTAAAGAATTTTGATTAGAGCTATTGGTTGAATGAAATAAAAATGAATGGAGTAAATCAAAGTGACCTAAACTTGAGAAATTCAAACAGGTTCACAGCTTAGCTGTTCACTTCGCTGTGACACAATTTTCAGTAAACGTTCCAATAATATTTTTTGTACTTTTAATCACACCGATTCACATTGATCTGAATCTTTTGAAGATAAACCATTCTGATTAAATAAGGCTCAATCTGATTCAAATTAAATTCAAATAAATGAATAAATATGACAATAGATGGATTATTATGCAAATACAAATAGAATTTGTATTAGAACTTCGTAAGAACATAAACAATTTTTGTATAATTGTGTTTCATACGAGAAGAAGCCACGAGAGTTATCTAGTTTATTTGACGCTCTAGGTGGTGGTTACAAGAGAATTAAGCTTGAAAGTCGTTACCAAGTCAACAAACGCGAAACAAAGACCAAAAATAAAGCAGGGTTCGGAATAATTTCCATTCATGCAACAGCATTGATGGCTGTTTAAGATTACTTGCACAAGAATGACTTGAAGGGGTCTTTGTGAATACCATGATTGTCGACGACTTCTCAAGAAGTGAATGAAAAAGAGGATTAATAACAGAATTTAAAAGAAGATAAAATATGCTTTTCGACCAAGGTGTCACTCAAAAATGGTAAATTAGGAGCAAGATTTCAGTTTCAAATTCATAATTAATTTTTTTATACTATTTTTCCATTTCCAGCTGACCTTTAAGACCCATAACATACAGTTCTCGTAAATTTTAATTTTTTTTTTTTTAGTTCGATTGTTCGACGTGTTCTGTGCCATTTCCAGCGTACGTATGGACTTGATTTAATAAAGACTATAAAAAAATAAACTTGAGCAGTTTGTGGTTGTTAGAGAGTACCCAGGTCTGAAGTTGAAGGGTTGGTAGCTGCGGTGCAATTACACCACCAAATGACGTAATCATTATTTATTTAAATACGATACTATTATTGGTTTTTCAATTAAATCATTAAAATTATGCATATATTCCTTGTTTCCACATCAATGATTTTAGAAATGAATAATTTTATAGTTTATTCATGTTAATATATTGTTTGGTTTCTTATAATTTCAGTTTTTACACGATTTGAGGAGATAATATTTTAAATAATAAAAAAATAAAAAAATAATTTATTTTAATAACGACCATTATTCAATAATCCACATAAACCTCCACAAAATGCAATTATACCTTTCATGAGTGATCGCAAAAAATTCACAAAACTGAAAAATAAAAACATTAGACTCATAACCATAAGAAGGAGAAGGTGAAGAAGAAAAATTGAAGTATGATAAGTAAAATTAAAGAAGAGAAAATTGGAAATGTTCAATGAAACTCAGCCATGTAAATATCTTTGTATATTTCCTTATCAACAATGGAGATTCAAGTGCGTGATTATATCAATTTTGATTAACCAAATTTCAATTGTTCTTGACTCGGAGACTTGTGGATGCCTCAACTGCATGCTTTTGTGGTCAAAAAAGAATAAAACTTATTGAAAAACAATAGATGCTGACTTGAATAAGGTGGAAGGTTACGTAAAACGATTGAAAAACAGCTTTTGATTTTTTGTACCTTGTCGGCTACAGAGTCAAACATGATCACGAAGGTACAACCACAATTAGTACTGGAAATTCACATAACATCAAAAGCTACTTCCTATTTTTTCTAACACATTTTTCCGTTTTTCTGTCAGCTTGCCTTTCACAACTTGGCAACTTTCAAAACTTCCGAAAAACTATGACAATACCGTTCTTTTTTTAGTTTTTTTTTAGTTTTTTTTATTGTTTTTT
Organism: Branchellion lobata; assembly: GCA_947562095.1. Classification (NCBI taxonomy): domain Eukaryota; kingdom Metazoa; phylum Annelida; class Clitellata; order Hirudinida; family Piscicolidae; genus Branchellion; species Branchellion lobata. Next base: position 382,282 of record OX387251.1, on the reverse strand, counting down.
TTCAGTTTTTTTTTTCACTTGACTGGGTTTTTCCGCTTGAAGTATGATTGTTCGCGGCAAAAACTTTAAACAACACCAAATCACGGCATATAATTATGGTTTTGCTACTTTGAATGTTGCATGCCTTATAACATCCATGTTGCTTTTTAGAGCTTCAAACACATCAAATGTAGGCATATATCGCTTCTTGGATTTTTCAAATAAAAAATTTTTCACTCATTTCTCAAAGGTTGATTGATTAATTAATTAAACTTTAATTCATGATGAGCTTAGACAAGGGATTTCAGTGGGATTCGAACCGATGGCTTTCTGATCAATACAGCAACCCTCATTGGCATCCGCGTTAACACTGCATCTTACTTACGACGTTATACAGTAAACAAGACGTTCTCACTCCCCTTTTGGAACACTCAACAAGCTATGTTATGTTTTATCAATATTTTTTTCTATCCATCTCAACTGCAAAACCTTCTAATATTTCATTTTGGCATTAGATGAAGAATTCAAATGTTATTGAGTAAGCTGCCTTAAGTAGTAATTGAACCCAAGACTCTCCGGTGTCCAAGCGAAGCTCAACTGAACCCTCACTAAACGTGGCATTGAAACTCATCGCGGTTGAGTCATTATAATATATATGTATATCTATATTATGAATGGGATTGAATATGTCTCAGCGATACACCCTATACTATAAAAGTTCGTCTAATAATTGTTATTATTAAATTTTAACTTATATATATAACACAGCTAACATCATGTTTGTTGCTGGTCTGGTTGTTGCAAGGGTGACACTAGAGCTCCTTCGGAATCAGCCCTTCACAGAGATTTGGGTATATATTGCTGAGGTGGTAGTCTAACCAGCTTGGTGATCTGAGATTGGATTAGCTCAAATGAAACACAGGAGGAAAAAATGTGGATAGAGTTGTTAGTAATTGTTTTACTCTGACTATTCTATTACTGTGGCCTCGAAACTCTATGGGGTTAATGCCACTATAATAATATGCGTGTTTGTATTCATCTATGCTTAGATTGCTAGGCCTGAAACTGGATGATTGAGTAGAGTTTCAGTGGAAGCAATAATAATAATAATAATAATTATTATTATTATTATTATTATTATTATTATTATTATTATTATTATTATTATTATTATTATTATTATTATTATTATTACTATTATTATTATTATTATTTTCATTATTATTATTATTAGTATTATTATTATTTTCATTATTATTTTCATTATTATTTTCATTCTTTTATTCATTATTTTTTTTAATTATTGTTTTCAGTATTTTTTTTTATTATTATTATCATTATTTTTTTAATTATTATTATCATTATTATTAATATTACAAATCCAAGTTGTGAAGCACCAAGGCAAGCGACAGGGGGGTCATGAATGAGTACATGGGAGGAGACACGGGTTGACATGCACTTTGTCACTGTGGTATATGTGGACAACATCTATAACGAGCGGACTTGACTTGGTAGGTATATACAGGCTCTAAGCTAGGAGGGTGACAATGAGGGAGAGAAAGGCTGATGAAGATGATGGAAGAAGTAATGAAATGGTGAGAGCGCAGAAAAAGAAAAATAAGAATAATAAGAATAAAGAAACGAAAAAGAATAAGAAAAAAAAGAGAGGAAAAAAGAAATGAGTAGAAAAAAGAAGAAGAAATTGGAAGAAAGAGGAGAAAATGAAAGAAAGAGGAGAAGTTGTAAGATGGAGAGAAGTTGGAAGATGGAGAGAAGTTGGAAGATGGAGAGAAGTTGGAAGATGAAGAGAAGTTGGAAGATGGAGAGAAGTTGGAAGATGGAGTGAAGTTGTAAGATGGAGAGAAGTTGGAAGATGGAGAGAAGTTGGAAGATGGAGAGAAGTTGGAAGATGGAGAGAAGTTGGAAGATGGAGAGAAGTTGGAAGATGGAGAGAAGTTGGAAGATGGAGAGAAGTTGGAAGATGGAGTGAAGTTGGAAGATGGAGAGAAGTTGGAAGATGGAGAGAAGTTGGAAGATGGAGTGAAGTTGGAAGATGGAGTGAAGTTGGAAGATGGAGTGAAGTTGGAAGATGGAGTGAAGTTGGAAGATGGAGAGAAGTTGGAAGATGGAGTGAAGAGTCGACGAAGGAAGCCCTTTGTGGCATCTGACTCCTTGCAACTTTGAAGTCACAACACTTGTGTTCTCATCTTCCTACCGATGATTTCAAATGTTTCTCTCTACCTCAACCACATTACTATGAATAACTACAGTTGAAACCCACTTCATGGCTTTTAATTTTTCACTTCACTGTTCTTCATTTGTTCATCCTACTCGCTTTCTGTCACCATCATCTGCCAGTCCTATTTTTATTTCTTGTTTGGCCTCCAGCCATTAGTTTCAATCACGTCAATGAAACTTCTTTAATTTCCGATCTTGCTACTTTCAGCCACTTTTCAACTCTCCTCCACCACCCTACCTTCAACTCCCACCTTTCTCACCTTCAACTGATCCTCCTCTCTTTTGACTCCTCTTTCTCTCTTTTAACTTCTCTTTCTTTCTCAATTTCTTTTTCTCTCTCACTACCACATCTCGTTTCCATCCATTTTCCCCCTCTCTCAACTCCTTTTCTTTTCTCTTTCAACATTCCTTCTTCATTCTCTCATAACTACTCCCTCCTCAAGCAGTCATCAGCCTCAAAGTTGCTCACTCTTCCTCAACACCCCTTTTTCCACATTCCCTCTTCTCCAAACATTTACAATCCCGCCCCCCCCCCTCAATTCTTCACATTTGAGGAACATTCAACAAGGTCTGGACCTCGTCAGCTATCGCCGTCAATGCGTACTCGAATTGGTCCTGCGAGAAAAAATTGAAAATAGAAGTAAAAAGAGTGAAAATATTAATAAATGCCATAATTAAAATCTTCAAAGATCTCACTTCGTTTTAATTTTTTTATTTTCATCATTAATATTAATGCTTTTAATGAAAATAATATTATAAGCAAGAATGGTGTTACCTTGGTTCGAACCAAATTGACTCTCTGATCTCTCAAATGCTCCAGGCCTGCTGCTATGTTCATCTCCTTGGCTCCTGTGTGGTGGTGGTGATGGTGGTTGTGATAGTGGTGGTAGTGGTAGTGGTGGTGGTGGTGGTGGTGGTGGTGGTGGTGGTGGTGGTGGTGGTGGTGGTGGTGGTGGTGGTGGTGGTGGTGGTGGTGGTGGTGGTGGTGGTGGTGGTGGTGGTGGTGGTGGTGGTGGTGGTGGTGATGATTAGAAGGGAAGAAGAGAAATTGAAAGAATGATGATGAAGAGGATGGTAGTGATGATCACCTTTGTTAAGTCTGTTCAGAGTCATGTCTATTAGGCAGTATGTGCCTGATCTGCCTGCGCCGTCCCTGTGTTGTTTTTGTTGTTTATTTTTTTGTTGTTTTTGTTATTTTGTTATTGTTTATGTTTTGGTTTCTGATGTTTTTTACGACACAAAACAGCAACGAAGTACTCACCCACAGTGCACTACTATAGGAGACAACCTGCTCCTGTACGACTTGTTCACCTTCCTGTGGGGCACGTGATCATTTTCTTCTTTTTTCAATTATTTTTTTTCTTATTCCTTCTCATTCTTTTTTCTTACTTTATATTTTTTTTCTTTTTTCCCATTTGTCGCGGTTTTTTTACTCACCTTTTTTCTTTTCCATATTTTCTATTTCTTTTTATTTATTTATTATTTATCTTTTTTTATTTTTTGTTGTTTTACTTCTTATTTATTTTCTTTTTTTCACTTCTCATTTCATTTTTTCACTTTTTCTTCCTTCCTGTTTTAATTTTTATTCTTTTTTTTCATTATATTGGCCTCGAAACTCTACTGGGTTAATGCCACTATGCTATTTTTCGTGTTTGTATTGTATTGTCTTGTATTGTATTGTATTGTATTGTATTGTATTGTATTGTATTGTATTGTATTGTATTTTATTGTATTTTATTGTATTGTATTGTATTTCATTGTATTTTATTGTATTGTATTGTATTGTATTGTATTGTATTGTATTGTATTGTATTGTATTGTATTGTATTGTATTGTATTTTATTGTATTTTATTTTATTGTATTGTATTGTATTGTATTTTATTGTATTGTATTTTATTGTATTGTATTGTATTTTATTTTATTGTATTTTATTTTATTGTATTGTATTGTATTGTATTTTATTGTATTTTATTTTATTGTATTGTATTGTATTGTATTTTATTGTATTTTATTTCATTGTATTGTATTGTATCATATTTCCACCCCTTTCTTTCTTCTCACCCACCTCTTTCTCACATCCCTTCCAACAACCATCCACCTCCTGAAGTCCAACAGCACTCTGGTGGAAGGAGGCACGGACAGTGAGGACCAGCAGGTGAGGTGGAACTGAGTCACCGTTCTCGTTTCGGTCGTCTGAATGCACCTGTGCGGTGGTTCGTGTGGTGTGCTGTATTTCAATTCAATTCAATTGATCCTATTTCATCTTAGCAAACTTAGTTTATTCAATTCATTCTAGTTTATGCTACTTATGAATGAACTAAGGTACAATTTGTTATAGCGCACACTTTACAAACTAGTTTGCTTCAGAGGCGCTCATGCTTAAATTATTTTGCTTGATATTTTAAGTAAACATATTGCTAAATTTAAAAAACACTACATTTTGAAATACAATATGAAAGAAATGCAAAATCAGTGTATGGAACGAGGATAAATATTTGAATAAAGATTGCTGTTTGAAATTAGGATGACCATATCATCGGTTGGCTCAAGTGATTCATGCTTACTGAATTATTCAGTGGATTCACTGTTTAACTTCCAAAAACCAACAACACCCACTTGAGAACCAGACTGCGAACCACAAAGTCTTCGCAAAGGACGTGCTCAGAGATCAACTGCACCTGGTTGTCAGTTGCTCGAACAGTTTATTTATTATACAACCAATGAGTGAAGTTATCCACAAATTTGTGCAACTAAAAACAACAAAATCCTGTAACTTTAAATACCCAATTTGAACTCCCAAAAACCATTCGGAAAGTGATCCTCCACTCCACCATCCAATTCTTCATAATTCACCTCTCAACCAGCGAATCCTCTTCCATTCATCAACCATCCATGCAATTATGCAGCAATTATCAACCTCGTTCTCCAGCACCCAACGCTCCCAACACGCAGAAAACCAATCGGTTGCCTTAACATCGAATGTTTTTAAGCCGGCATACAGTTCATATTTGAATTCTAATTTACTTAGCGCTCAACTGCCCAACCACCCAAAACCTTCCCATCAGTCACCCAACCCTTCCACCAGCCACCCAACCCTCCCACCAACCACCCAAAGCACCTCATAGATGTGGTACAGCTCGGTGCCTTCTTCGGGCCAGTAGCGGTGGCAGTTGGGGGTTCCACTGTCGACCAGACGAGTCAGGTTCACTATCACCACACTGTTCTGCTCCCACACCATCTGTGGTGGTGTGGTGTAGTGGTGTGGTGGTGTGGTGTGGTAGCGTAGTGTGGTGGCGTGGTGTGGTGTCGTGGTGTGGTGTCGTGGTGTGGTGGCGTGGTGTTGTGGCGTGGCGTGGTGGCGTGGTGTGGTGGCGTGGTGTGGTCGTGTGTTGTGATGTTTGTTTTCAGTGGGTGGTTTTTGTTTGATGATAGTTTTTGGTGCTGAAAAAGGTCTTTGTAAAACAAATTTTTCTAATTAATGCATTTTCCTACTTCCAATCAAAACGTCCTTCGTTGAAAAACTAGAATTACTTTCCAAAAAAAAACTACAGTATGCGTTGCGTAATAAAAACAAAACATTGTGTTGATAAAATTCCTATCTACTTGGCGATAGAAAAATTCTCAGAAATCAAAACCCTTCTATCTGAGGCAGGTGTTTTAAGGGCAAAGTAACTGCAGTGTGAATCGGATTACTGAGTGCAGCAAAACCATATGTGATTTTTTTTATCTCTGCTTAGAATTTTTCAATTGTGGCACAGCATTATGGTAAGCAGTCATATGATTATTTTCAAATTTTTTACCGAATTTTAAATAAAGTTATAATAGATAACGTAAATAAAAAAATTGAAATTTTTAGAACCAATAGACAAGTGTTCCGTAGAAATCTGTTATATTTATTGGTTCAATAAATTTAAAAGGCAAAATAAAGTTTGCGACTTGTTCCAACAATCTCACCTCTATAACCTCTCTATTTTGTTTTTGTAAAGATTTTTAAATCTTATTGTTCAAAGATTTCGCAACAGAGCGCCTTTGAATAGTGTGATCAGTGCTATAAAAATGCATTGGTTAGGTTGGATTCATTCATTTGATTGATAATCAGTGCAGTTTTAGCTCTTATTTCTTTGTACTCTGCTACGATTCATGTCCGTATGTGTGTTCACTTTCTTTTTTTGTTTTTATCTGTCAATATTCACTCAAGTTTTTATTTTTTCTTTTGTATCTGAAACAAACCTGCCAAAAATCGGCCACTGTGTGAGGCAGGGGTCCTTGTGTGATGATGTAGGTGGGGTTGCGTGGATCGTTGTCAACCTGTAGTGGGGGTGGTGTTGGTGGTGTTAGTGGTGGTAGTGGTGGTAGTGATGTTGGTGGTGGTGCTGGTGGTGATAGTGGTGGTGGTGGTCGTCGTCGTGGTGGTGGTGGCGGTGATGGTGGCGATTGTGGTAGTGTTGGTAGTGGTAATAGTGGTGATAGTGGTGATGGTTGTTCTAGAGGTGGTAGTGGTAATTGTGGTAATTGTGGTATTGGTGGTTTTGGGTAATACTTGAAACTGTGGGACTTGAGATGATAGGCAGGTGGTGGAATAACAGGTTTTTAGGGTAGTTGTGTTGTTGAAGCGTAGGAATGAAATGCTGAGAGGTGGACCTGTGATGTGGCATGAAAGCCAGGGGTAGAGGTGTAAGCACGCTATGGGAGGAGTTGAAAATTATTGGGAAATTATATTAAAATGTTAGGAAGGTATGCAACACAACACCAACAATGAAGTTAGCGTTTATGTAGTCTGAGCCTGAGACATTGTTCGCCGGGTCCAGTCTCACCCTAGTGTGTTCGTCTGCAAATGAACAACCGTAGACAACATGATTCATAACTCTCACATCCGTGCAATCAACCAAACCACCACCACTCGTCGCTCTCTCAACTAAGTGGACAACCAACTCTCTTCCATCCTTCGCTTGCAATCAACCAAACTGTAAAACCACCATCACTTATATTTTTCCAGGGGATCAAATTATTCTTTCTTATCACCTTCTCTTTCCCCTTCATTGTTACCAACCTCTCTCCTTTCTTCATCACTTCCTCATCTTCATCATCTCCCTCCTTTCCTCGTCACTTCTTCATCTTCATCATCTCCCTCCTTTCCTCGTCACTTCTTCATCTTCATCATCTCTCTCCTTTCCTCACCACTTCTTCATCTTCATCATCTCTCTCCTTTCTTCATCACTCTTTCATCTTCATCACCTCCCTCTTTTCCTCACCACTTTTTCATCTTCATCATCTCCCTCCTTTCCTCACCACTTCTTCATCTTCATCATCTCCTTCCTTTCCTCACCACTTCTTCATCTTCATCATCTCTCTCCTTTCCTCATCACTTTCTCATCTTCATCATCTCTCTCCTTTCCTCATCACTCCTTCATCTTCATTATCTCCCTCCTTTCCTCACCACTTCTTCATCTTCATTATCTCCCTCCTTTCCTCATCACTTCCTCATCTTCATCATCTTCCCCACCCACAGGGCATGATGTCGGTACATCTGTTCTTTCTCATGTTGGAGGGTTCAATTCCAGCCACGATGGAGCAGGGTTCTGGATCGTTGTTGGATAACTCATCCCACTCTCTTTGCAGGCGATCCTTGTCCTTTATGTGGTCCTCCATGTACGACTGTGGTGGTGTGTTGTGGTGGTGTTGTGGTGGTTTGTTGTGGTGGTGTGTTGTGGTGGTGTGTTGCGGTGGTGTGTTGTGGTGGTTTCTTGTGGTGGTGTGTTGTGGTGGTGTGTTGTGGTGGTGTGTTGTGGTGGTGTGTTGTGGTGGTGTGTTGTGGTGGTGTGTTGTGGTGGTGTGTTGTGGTGGTGTGTTGTGGTGGTGTGTTGTGGTGGTGTGTTGTGGTGGTGTTGTGGTGGTTTGTTGTGGTGGTGTGTTGTGGTGGTGTGTTGTGGTGGTGTGTTGTGGTGGTGTGTTGTGGTGGTGTGTTGCGGTGGTGTGTTGTGGTGGTGTGTTGTGGTGGTGTTGCGGTGGTTTGTTGTGGTGGTGTGTTGTGGTGGTGTGTTGTGGTGTGTTGTGGTGGTGTTGTGGTGGTTTGTTGTGGTGGTGTGTTGTGGTGGTGTGTTGTGGTGGTGTGTTGTGGTGGTGTGTTGCGGTGGTGTGTTGTGGTGGTGTGTTGTGGTGGTGTTGTGGTGGTTTGTTGTGGTGGTGTGTTGTGGTGGTGTGTTGTGGTGGTGTGTTGTGGTGGTGTGTTGTGGTGGTGTCATTATCAGGAGCTAACACTAAACTTCGTTTTAATGACATGAATACAGAAAAATTAAATAGATGACTGAAAAATGGAGCTCCATTACATTCGAAGTCAAAATTGATTATTTCAAAAACTAGCAAATCTTATGAATTGTTCAGAAATTCAGAATTTCTTTTTTACCAAAATCAAATGTCCAGTCGAAATATCAAGGTTCGAGTTGATAGGCTCGTCATTCCAAGAAGAAGAAGAACTGTGTGTGTGTGTGTGTGTGTGTGTTTGTGTGTGTGTGTGTGTGTGTGTGTGTGTGTGTGTGTGTGTGTGTGTGTGTGTGTGTGTGTGTGTGTGTGTGTGTATGTGTGTGTTTGTGTGTGTGTGTGTGTGTTTGTGTGTGTGTGTGTGTGTGTGTGTGTGTGTGTGTGTGTGTGTGTGTGTGTGTGTGTTTGTATGTGTTGGGGGGGGGGGGGTTATAGGTTTGTGGATGTGTGTGTTATTTTTTGCAATTTTATTTTCTCCATATGCAAAGTGAAAATAGAATTTTTCCTGGAAAAGAAAAGGTGTGTGCACCACCTAACGGCTGTTTGCGGAAGAGATAGAAGCATTTGATTCAATCTCCAAAATCTCCAAGACAAACTTTTTCAAAATTTTTCCAACCAAACTCAATTTGAACTTCAGTATCCATGTGAAAAAATTTTTTCATTTTCTTCAATTTCATGTTTTTTCTTTGTTTTTCTGGCGTTTTGCGGACTTTGTTATTTGTCAGCGACAACCAAAAAGTCCGGAACGTCCACAAACACGTGGCTTTCTTACTTATTCAGCGCCTCATTCACACACTCTTATATCGTCATCTCCTTCATTTGTTCATTTCCAAGCTAGTGGTAGCAGTCATGGAATATAATATCACACGTACTCACACTACTCCAGTTTCCAACACTGGAGTGGATTCGGGACTCTTCATGGCTGGTGCTACTATACAAAGCTTTGTCATTCTTTCCTATTGCGTTTCATTTAATTTTAGTGCGTTGTTTCAGCTTTTACTATATGGTACTGGTTGTACTGGTTGTATTGTTGTACTGGTTGTATTGTTGTACTGTTGTACTGGTTGTATTGTTGTACTGGTTGTACTGTTGTACTGTTGTACTAGTTGTACTGTTGTACTGTTGTACTGGTTGTACTGTTGTACTAGTTGTACTGTTGTACTGGTTGTACTGTTTTACTAGTTGTACTGTTTTACTGGTTGTACGAGTTTTACTGTTGTACTGTTGTATTGGTTGTACTGTTATACTGGTTGTACTGTTGTACTATTTTACTGGTTGTACTGTTTTATTGGTTGTACGGGTTGTACTGTTGTACCGTTTTACTGGTTGTACTGTTGTACTGTTGTACTGTTGTACTGTTGTACTGTTGTACTGTTGTACTGTTGTACTGTTGTACTGTTGTACTGTTTTACTGGTTGTACTGGTTGTACTCCTTCTCATTGTTTCTCAGTGTTCGTCACTTTGCTGGATCTTGACGTATCATGTGGTGAAGTATTTTGTGTGTTTGTACTTCATCGCATTCACTCGCATGACGGCATCTTAACTTCCAAAACTATCACCTGTTAGTGGAAGGAGTGCGAATGGGTCGGTGGGAGGAGGGGGGAGAGTGGAAAGAGGCGCAGGACTGGAGGGCTCTGTTCTGCTTGCCGTAGGGAGGAGTCATGGGCGAATCAATAACCTTCTCGCCCATCTTCGACTGCATGTGTTGTCTACACAAGTCCTGCAAGGTTGCAATAGGAGTCAGTTTCAAAGATGTATGGCCTTGAAACTCTCCGAGGTTGAAGTATTGTATTGGACGCATTTTGTTTCATTGTATTCCATTTGGTTGTGCCGTATTGTGTTTCAAGGTATTGTTTTGTATCTCTTTCTATTGTATTGTATCTTTTTTCTAATTTATTGTATTGTATTTTATTGTAATGTTTTATTTTTTTCTATTGCATTGTGTTTGTTGTATTGTATTTTATTTTGTTGTTTTGTATTTTTTTGGATTATATTTTATCTCATTGTATCTTATTATTTATCCTATCATTCTGCACCATTCCACACCACACCACACCACACCACTCGACACCACACCACTCCACACTACTCCACATTACACCACAACACACCACACCACACTACACCACACCACACCACACCACACCACACCACACCACACCACACCACACCACACCACACCACACTACACCACACCACACCACACCACACCACACCACACCACACCACACCACTCCACACCACACCACTTCACACCACTTCACTCCACATCACACCACACCACACCACACCACTCCACACCACACCACTCCACACCACACCACTTCACACCACTTCACTCCACACCACACCACACAACACCACACCACACCCTACCACACCACACCACACCACACCACACCACACCACACCACACCACACCACACCACACCACTCCACACCACTTCATGCCTTTCAAGGAGAATTATTACCTTAAGCCGCCTTATCGACCACCAACCCACCTAATCGGCTTTTTTGAATGCGCAATTATACTTTTATATTTTAATGTTGTTTTAATTTTAAGTTTTTTATATCTTTTTATTATTCATATTATTCATATTATTAATTAAATAAAAACTTATACCATCATCAATACCATCAATACCTCATCTTCCTTGTATCATTAAAGTTATCATCAATCTGATCATAATTTCCATCATAAATTTCATAATTTCCATCATAAATTTCATAATTTCCATCATAAATTTCATAATTTCCATTAAATGATCATAACTTTTTCAGTTTTTTCTTTTTTAGTTAGATTGTTCGCCGTGTTTGTGTAACATTTCCAGCGTATGTTTGGACTTGATCTAATAAAGAATACAAAAAATAAAAAATAAAAAATAAATGTCATCAACGTCTTCCCACCTGGTAATCCCCCGTCGAATCCTGCCTGCCTTTGTTCATCCACTTGAGGAATTTTTCTCGGAACTTGGCCCTTCTTCTCACGAAGTAGAGCACCACGGCCAGGAAGGTGGCCATGAGGATGAAACCACACAGGATGTACATGGTCACCAAGTACTTCTGTCTGCTCCTTCTTAGACGGGACCTCTCTAGAGGCTCCATTCGCACTTTTTCTTTCGAAAGCACTAGTAGTGGGTTGGCGGTGGATAATTGGGTTGTTTGGAGTGGTCTTCTGTGTCTTTTTGGTCGTTGTTGATGAGGTGGTGGGGGTGGTGGTGGTGGTGGTGGTGGTGGTGGTGGTGGTGGTGGTGGTGGTGGTGGTAGTTGTGGTGGTGGTGGTGGGGGTGGTGGTGGTGAGGGTGGTGGTAGAAAGGGTAGTGTGGAGGTGGTGGGGGTGGTGTGAAGGTGGTGGGGTGGTAGTAGGGGTGGTGGTGATGGTGGGGGGTAGTGGGGGTGTAGGGGGGGGGGGTGGTGCGGGGATGGCGATGATGGTGGTTCACAGTTTTATGGTGGTTTTTGTTGGAATACTTGTGTTTTTGGAAGAGCATTGGTTTTTGAGTGGTGGGGTGTTTTGATCATTGTTGTGGTGTTATGATTATAGTTGGGTGGTGTGGTTGGATTGTTGGTTGTGGTAGAGGAACAGTGTTTTGATGTCTGTAGTAGTGGTGCTTCTGTTGTTTCATATTATTTTTTTATCATAACTTTTTAAATATGCTTTTGGAACTTGCATTTTTTGCGTGTGTGCGGTTTTCGTTATGGAAATTGTCTCTGCGGCATGTTTTGGAGAATCAAAAGTGTGAAAAAAACAACTTCTCTGAGTGAGGGCCCACTTTATTGTGAAGAAAAAAAATAAATCCAAATTTATAGATGAAAAATTTATTCAGCTCGAGTGGCTTGAGTGTTGATTTGAGGTTGAAAGTGACTTTTTTGAATAATTCCAAAGAATTAAAAATACACCGGAAGTTTTGACATAAATTCAAACCTTCAAAAACACAAAACAAAACATTTTTAAAGCCAAAGTTTTTTCAAATTATTTTTGTTTTGCTAATGAAGATGGAACGGTGGGTGGCGTGGAGAACATAAACATTTTTCCTGGTTGATGACCATACCGGTGTGAATGTTTTATTTAGAGTTTTTGGTTTCCGGTTTTCGGTTTTTGTTTTTTTATTTTCCCACATAAATTTTTCTTTCATTTTATTTTATTTTTTTTCGTTTTTAATTTTTCAAAAGAAAAATATTATTTCCTATTTAAAATTTCTAACGTTTTTGAATATTTTCAAGTTGGTCTCAATAGCTCAGCAGATGTTTTGACGCAGAAATCCGATCAGCTGAAATACGGCATTTTCAATCCATCTGACCAATTTGGCCAAACATACACACCCCCACTGCCACAAGAAGCATTCAGAAAGTCACCCATCATACAACGCCAACTCTCCCGTGAAGCGCTGGAAGATAGACATTTCAAAAGAAATGGAGAAAAGGTGTTTCAGAAGGTTGTAACGTTGTTACATAAAACAAAGTTTCCTATGATGAGGTTAAACTGACGGCAAGAACTCTGATTATGTCAGCAAGGGTTCAATCAATTCAAAATGAGTTTAAGAGCTCATCCAAGAACACAGAGTCTCTGGTAAAACCTCAATATTTTCTCAATCGTCAAAAACGTCAACATCCCAGCAGTGATGAGTGTTCTGTTGTACAATCTACCAACAACTATTTCCTTAGTGAAGTTAAAAATCTACACAGCAACAACTAGTCCTGTATTTTGAATAATTTTCCTCATCAACACCAATTCAGCCGAGGACCTAGATCTAGCAATATAATTAATAGCTTTCAAAATGGGACACACACACACACACACACACACACACACACACACACACACACACACACACACACACACACACACACACACACACACACACACACACACACACACACACACACACACACACACACACACACACACACACACACGCACGCACACACACACACACACACACACACACACACACACACACACACACACACACACACACACACACACACACACACACACACACACACACACACACACACACACACACACACACACCTGAAGGAGGGTCAGGAATGGAATGGAATGATTTATAGAAGGGTCGAGTGGAGGATCTGTAGAAGTTGAAGAAGAGATCAAGTGTGGTCAGGGGTGCGTGTGTCGTGGTGACAGTTGCAACTGCTTCATAACGGTGGATCCTGAGTGGTTCAACAGCTTTTTGAACTAATCTGAATGTTTGCACGGCCTCGCAACGAAACAAAGAAAAGGTTTTAAGGGTTTACGAAAACAAAGAAGAGAATTAACATAGGTGAACTGGGAGGAAAATGATTTCATAATACCAGAGTAGGAAAGTGCAAAGTCAGCATTTGGTTGGTGAATGGTGCCCTCAACAAAGAGAACAAGTCAAAGGTTTCAGTCTCTTACGAAGAAGAGAGTTCGGAAGGTCTGTTAAGTAGCTAGGGGATTGAATATTTCTCATTTTAAACATGAAAGTGCAGATTTGAAAATTTTTCTTTGGAAGTAAAAAGTAGGAAGATCAAGAGTTATGCGCGAGATTTTGTGAGTACCAGAAATTAAGCAGGAAGTGCTAGTAAAAGCAATGCCGAAAGGGTGTGGTGAGGTCTCAGAAAGCCAAGGGTGTAAAGAGTTACAATAGTCAAAGCAGGACGGAAGAAGGGAGGGAGCTTCGAAGTCGAGTGTGACGTCGTCCAGGAATAGTTTCAGTTCTTTGGTTCTTCTTCGGTTGCAAAAGTTAAAAATAGAGCCGTGCCAGGAAGGAAGGATCGTTTTTGTTTGTGAATAAGGAATGACGGTTGTCTGAAATGTTGCAAGGAGATATTACTTACGTCTGCGATTGCCTTTGCTGGGGCGGCTCTGTTGGGATAATCGAAAGTATTAATAATTAATTTAAAATATAAATTTGAAATAATTTAAAAATAAATTTTGAATAATTAAAAAATAAATTTTTAATGAAGAAAAAAAATTTTACTAATTAAAAAATAATTTTTTAAATAATTTAAAATCTTTTTTTAAATAATTAAAAAATATATTTTAAATAATTTTGGAATTATTTAAAAACTTTTTTTTAATCTCAAAATGTGTTTGAAGTCATTTTAAACTTTCAGCCGATGAAAAATTTGAAGAAAAAAAATCTAAAACAATGATTTTTTTGAAAATTTTCAGAAAATGCGCTAAAATGTGTGAATTTTTTTAAATAAATATTTACTAAATTAACTTTTAATAACATGACATATACATGATAGATTTCAAAAATAATTTGTTTTTGAAAATAATTTAAAAATTTAATTTATGTAACTTTTTTAATATGTTTTCAACATTTTGGAAGATAAATAAAAGACAGTGAAGAGGAGTCAAAAGTGAAAAACAAAAAAAATTTTGACCGAAAACTTTTAGTACAAAGGAAGGTTTTGTTTTGAAAACAACCGAAAGGTTATAGTTTAAAAAATATTTTTTTTAAATTAAAGGTCTAAACCAACTGAAACAGAAGAAAAATAAAATTTTAAAAAGATAAATTAAGCTATAATTAATCTTTATAAAACTTCCGTTGTAGCTGGCCACATGCCAAAGCACTGTTCAACAAACTGAGATTCATTCGTAATGCAATTTTGAGTTTTTGCTGAGATTTTAAGCTTTGAATACGTCTTTGTTTAACTTCTTTCATTTCATTTTTCAACCTATAAACCCAACTTCTGTTGCCTATTATTCATCGAAGTTAGATTTAAAGTCCACAAACCACACCTACCACATGCCACACACACCACAAACCACACCTACCGCATGCCACACTCACCACATGCCACACTCACCACATGCCACACCCACCACATGCCACACCCACCACATGCCACACCCACCACATACCACACCCACCACGTGCCACACCCACCACATGCCACACCCACCACATGCCACACCCCCACGTGCCACACCCACCACATGCCACACCCACCACATGCCACACCCACCACATGCCACACCCCCACGTGCCACACCCACCACATGCCACACCCACCACATGCCACACCCACCACATGCCACACCCACCACATGCCACACCCACCACATGCCACACACACCACATGCCACACACACCCCTCTCAACACCAGCAAGAAATCCTCCCATAAAATCTTAATCATATTGGGTCTTAACTCATCGTTCATCACAACACTCTTTCCAACGCACCCACACATTGAGTCGCCAAAGCACACTCAAGTGCACACCAATTGATCAGAGTTCCAGCGCAGAAGCGTACAACGTCACGCCTACGCTTCGAGGTGTTACGAATGGCCAATGCGCCCATGCTTACATATACTTAAATATATTTACACAAATCTACACATACTCACACGTATTTACACATACTCACACGTATTCACACATACTCACACGTATTTACACATACTCACACGTATTCACACATACTCACACGTATTTACACATACTCACACGTATTCACACATACTCACACGTATTTACAAATACTTACACATACGTACACATATTTACAATTACTACCACATACTCACACAAATTCACAATTACTTACAAATACTTACACATGTTTAAACATACTTAACATATTCACAGAGACTTACACATACGCGTATTTACAAACAAACATACTCACACATACACATATTTAAAAACAAACATACTTACACATACTTACAAATACTTGCACATACTTTCAAAGACTTACATATACTATACTTACTCATACTTACGCATTCATACTCATACTGACACAGAAGACAAATACAGAAAAAACGGTACAAAGAAATATATAAAGTAACAGCAAGGTACAATGACTACCGCCAATATGATGCAATACGACAACACTATTGCAGTGTTGGTCACCCCAAAGAACATTCAAGACCCCTTGGATAACTCGATTTGAACGAAATGAAGGGAGCAAGTGAATGAAATCTCATCAACAAATCGCACACAACGTACACAAGCGCTAAAAAGAGTGTATAAGGCACGCAAGCATACACACGCGTAAACAATGGTACGAAATTGTACGCAAGTGTGCACAACCTGTGTGAGGCTGCACTTGCACGTTCACCTCTGTTGAAAGAGGAATCTCCCTTTCCAAAGCCCCTTCTGTGCGGTGGTGGTGGTGGTGGTGGTGGTGGTGGTGGTGGTGGTGGTGGTGGTGGTGGTGGTGGTGGTGGTGGTGGTGGTGGTGGTGGTGGTGGTGGTGGTGGTGGTGGTGGTGGTGGTGGTGGTGGTGGTGGTGGTGGTGGTGGTGGTGGTGGTGGTGGTGGTGGTGGTGGTGGTGGTGGTGGTGGTGGTGGTGGTGGTGGTGGTGGTGGTGGTGGTGGTGGTGGTGGTGGTGGTGGTGGTGGTGGTGGTGGTGGTGGTGGTGGTGGTGGTGGTGGTGGTGGTGGTGGTGGTGGTGGTGGTGGTGGTGGTGGTGGTGGTGGTGGTGGTGGTGGTGGTGGTGGTGGTGGTGGTGGTGGTGGTGGTGGTGGTGGTGGTGGTGATGGAAGGTTTTGAGAATGTCTCCAGCTCCAAGATTTAAGCGCATCTTCCTAACACGAATATTTTGGGAACTTTTGAAAAGTGTAAACTCAAGTCTGCTTTATTGTTTTTCTTGAAACTGAATTTATTATTTTTCAAACAATCATTTCATTCTGGTGCAAGTTTTTTTTCATATTTTAGTACGAAATGATTTTTGGACTTTTACCACAAATTAATTTTTTTTTATTCAATGCTGCAAACATTTCCCCTTTCTGGAGTTTATCTTCTCACCTTTGGTACAGATAAGATAGCCAGCTTCGGTCCAGCTCTTTTGGTGCATTCAATTTTGAAGGATTTTTTTCCGAATAAAGGTTTCCTACTAAAACGATGAGATTTTGAGTGTAGTCAAGTGTTTTCATGAAGTTTTGAGATATTTTTCATTAATGGTTTTTTTGCAGTCTTGCGTCAATAGTTTTGATTGAAGTTCGATGAAAAATCGATGTTTTAAGGTTTGAGTTGGTGAAAAATTGATGGCAAAGTTTTTTTAACTTTTATTTTTCTAGTTTGAAGTTTCAAACTCAGTTTTGAAAGCAAAATTCAAAAAGGATGATTATTCCATCTGCTATGTCAATTCATTAGTCCGCCTTCTCCACCAATACCTCGGCAGTTACGCTCTTTTTCTCCCTCCAACTCCATACATCCCTCAGTTATTTCTTGACTTTGTTTCAACTTTTCAGTTTCGACTAGTTCGTTTCTGTTCTCTTGCTTTTTTTTTCTATTTTTTTTAACATTTTATGTAACATGAAACTTCTCTAAAGGGTTATTTGATACTAGCTTCAACTACTTTGTATACCTGAGCATTTCTTTGATTCAACTCAGACATGTTCATACTTTGACCTTTGAGGTTTTATCACTTTGTTTCTATTTTTTATGGTCAATTTCGTTATTGTTTGACAATGAATATTCGTAGCCTTATGGTTTTTTTGTTTAACACCTCTGCGCCAACGGCATACTGATTATCCTATGCCACTGTAAAATGTGATTGGCTGAGCCCAGGTTTGAGTTCTAAAAGCGGCAACTCAATTAAAGTACAGATGCCTTCCTAGAGTGTCCAGTCCTCTAGTAGCCCACAGCGAGTAAAACCGTTTTTGTTTCGTCTTTGATAAAAGTGCTATAGACAAGCTACAACTTCTTTGATTAGATTGGATCAGATTCACGTGCCTTCAATGAAAGATTTTTTAGGCTTTTCAAATCAAAGAAACTTCAATGAAAATTATATTTCTGAACTTAATTTCAATTATTACACTTTTGAAATTCTCGATCTGCTCTCCAGACAGGAAATTTTATTTCTGCTCATGAAAATCCATTTTAAAAGCCAAACATCGTCTTTGAAAACTTGAAATTCTCAAAAAATTCAAAACATTCTGAAAGATATACTCACGTTTCCAAAGATATCAAAATCTTCAACAACAAAATTTCAATACAAAAATTTTAAAAGGTGTTTAAATATTATCATAATTAATAATAACATCAAAAACATCAAAAATGAGTAAAGACTTTTTCCTCACCACGTGATTGGGCATTCAGCAGGCTTTCCTCTACCCTTCTCAATCCCTCCTGGTCCATCCCATCCACCACACGCCCAAACACTTCCCCCCCGTACTTCCCATCAAGATAGCTGCCTTTCTCACTGCTGGGAAAACCACCTCCTGTCCTGTACGACATGAATCTGTTGGCCTGGTCAACAAACTCATCTTCTGAATCCAAACCAGTCTCCTCTTCTTCCTCTTCCTCTAGTACTCCTTCCAGCTTCTCCTGCAGACGTTGTTGCTTCCTCCTGTCCTGCTCCTCTTTGTTGCAATGCGTAGGGAAACCAGGCTTTTCAGGAGATTGTTCGATCTGCACCAGGTACGCCTTCACGATGCATTGCACATAGGCGCTCTGCCACGGGTAGCCGTATGTTACTAACAAGGTCAAGATCTGCCGTGTGTTCGTGTATGTGTTTGTGTGTGTGGATGGGTGTGTGTGTGTTTGTGTGTGGATGGGTGTGTGTGTGTTTGTGTGTGTGTGTATGTGTGTGTGTGTGTGTGTGTGTGTGTGTGTGTGTGTGTGTGTGTGTGTGTGTGTGTGTGTGTGTGTGTGTGTGTGTGTGTGTGTGTGTGTGTGTGTGTGTGTGTGTGTGTGTGTGTGTGTGTGTGTGTGTGTGTGTGTGTGTGTGTGTGTGTGTGTGTGTGTGTGTGTGTGTGTGTGTGTGTGTGTGTGTGTGTGTGTGTGTGTGTGTGTGTGTGTGTGTGTGTGTGTGTGTGTGTGTGTGTGTGTGTGTGTGTGTGTGTGTGTGTGTGTGTGTGTGTGTGTGTGTGTGTGTGTGTGTGTGTGTGTGTGTGTGTGTGTGTGTGTGTGTGTGTGTGTGTGTGTGTGTGTGTGTGTGTGTGTGTGTGTGTGTGTGTGTGTGTGTGTGTATAAAACAATTTAAAACTATCATTTACTCTAAATAACAAAGCATCACACCTCTTTATTATCTTGTCTTATTATAAATCACAATAAGTTCACCAAGCTACTCAACACACGAAGGTACTTCACACCAACATGCTCAAGCTCCAAGGCCTGTTGTACATTGATGGAGACTGGGGCTATTTCTCTTCTGCTCCCATCACTGCATACCCCAAAGAGGGAATCTGATGGGGTGTGAATGAGTGGGTGGCTGGAGGAGTGAGTGAGTGAATGAGTAAATGAGTAAATAAGTGAATGAGTGAACGAGTTAGTGAATGAGGGAGTGGAGGAGTGAATGAATTAGTGAGTGAATGAGAGAGTGAATGAGAGAGTGAATGAGTGAGTGAATGAGTAAATGAATGAGTAAAATCATAAATAAATGAGTGGGTGTATGACAGAGTGGATTTGGTGGATTGGAAGATGGTGTGAGTATCTTCAAAAGAGTGTGATGCGATGTAGTCGAATGTTGTTTGGTATTAATTATACAGACTAGCAGAAGAACGACAATTTACGATGAAAACGACATGCCATAAATGGAACGTATAGTTAATTTCGCCTATACAACCTCATTAGGTCTTATTGCTCTGTTGATGTTGATGTCACAAAGAAAACAATGATTGTTTTGTATGGCTTCATAGCTCTTTTTGTCAATTGATTATTATCTAATCAATTTTATTCTTTTGATAAACCATTGTTTTACATTATATATTTCTATTAATCATAATTGTATGCTACTTTTGTCTAATTATTTTCATTTAGTAACTTGTTCTGTTGGTTCTTTTTAATGGATCGGACATCTTTCATACAACGAATTCTATGAAAAAACTTCAATGTTTTTGAAAATGTTTAAAATGAAAAATTTCAAAATTCGAAGACGCCACGTTGATTATTCAACGACTACTGGTTGAAGAAATATTAATTGAGGCAAGCTTAGAAACGGAATAAGAAACAACTTAATTTGATGATGTTATCTCGTCTTGCTTTTATTTTGGTTAATGTATGGCTGAAGTTTGGATATGAATGAAAGAGTTACTGAGGTCTATTTCAACCTCTTCCAGGAATATTTTCATGTTCTGAATATTGCTTCAGTCCACTCTATTTTTTTCGAAACCTTATGTAGCTTATAGAAGCGCTTAACTTTTCTATAATTTATTTGGAAGATAAAGCATAAAGCGGTTATTTTATTAATAAAAATCCTTTTTTAAATTTTTTCCAGCGTCAAAGCGCCTTCAAAGGGTCTTTTTATTACCCTTCAGTCATTACAGCGTCAACCCATTCGGAGGTTTTAATGTTCTTTAAAGACGGATAAATTATTCACCCACCAACTCACCATCCATACAGATTTGCTTCTCCTTGCACACCTCCATTGTGTACAGACATCCTGTGTTTCAAAGAGTTGTTTGAAACTGTTCAACTTTTCAAATGTATAACCATTCATACGTTTATTGATTCAAAATTTTATTGTCAGTGATAAATTGAATTATTTTCTTTTATTATAAATAAATTCCATTGATTATTAGTTTTCTATTTTAATTATCCTTTTTTTCATAAATTCGTAGATCATTTGTATTCATTTCAAAATTTATTGATTTTTTTGAATTTCAAAAATATGAAATGAAATTTTATTTTTAAACCAGCTCCATGGACATAGTTGGCATGTACATGCCGATGGAGAGATGTGGATACAGATAACTTGGATAGATAATGTTTCCAAGTGATGCATCCTTCGATAAACCCATCTTTGTTGAAACCAAAATTTCTTCTAATTTAAATTATTTCTTTCTTTCTCTCGTATAAAGACGTTTTTGGTAGAAACATTAGCCATGGCTTTATTATTTCTCGTTAGAAACTTGAGTTATTAAACTATCCAAATATTTGTCAATCTTGAGTTGAAATTTTGGCAAATTATCATCAGTAGACTCGTTTACGAGCCTTCTGTAGTGCACAAAACATCCTTAACAGCAGCCCTAAGACGAAGAACCACCACGGTTTCCTGTTGCATGACAGCGCGCTACAGGGACGTCAAGAAGCATGGACCCATGAGAATTTTAAGGCTCTTTTATTAGATTTTATAGACAATTAGACTCTTGAATGTTTCAGATTCCTTGTAATCTTACAGTTTTGGTTAATGTGACATGACATTTCGTTCAATAACTATTTGATGTGAATATAACCATTATTGAACTTTGAAGTTTTGTGATTCAACAATGTTTGATTTTTTGTAACGAACAACTGACATTTCTTAAGTCTTCAGTTGCTGTTAATTTCACTTTTGCCTATTATTTAAATCGCTCGCCATGTTCCCTACCATTTCAAGCGTTTTTCTGGACTTTTTTACCAGACTATGATCAAATATTTTTATTATAATTTGAAGCTTAACACAAATTTACCTTATTTTGTAGGAATTTCACCACAAATGCTCAAGCCATACATGTCAGCAAGGGTTGTTAAACGTGAGTAACAAAATTTTGACAGAAAAGTGTTGAAAGATTAATGAGTAACAGATGGATAGTAACAGATGAAGTGTAACAGATGAAGTGTAACAGATTAAGTGTAACAGATGAATAGTGACAGATGAAGTGTAACAGATGAAGTGTGACAGATGAAGTGTAACAGTGAAGTGTGACGGATGAAGTGTAACAGTGAAGTGTGACGGATGAAGTGTAAAAGATGAAGTGTGACGGATGAATAGTGACAGATGAAGTGTGACAGATGAAGTGTGACAGATGAAGTGTGACAGATGAAGTGTGACAGATGAAGTGTGACAGATGAAGTGTGACAGCTGAATAGTGACAGATGAAGTGTGACAGATGAAATGGCGTCTAATAGATTGGTAATCGTCGCAAGGGTAACAGATTGAGTTGCTTTATAGAGTTTTTATCGATTAAAACTTAACCGCAAGCTGGAAGTATAATGAGGCAGTGACAGCCGATGTGGTGGTGACAACAGATGTGGTGGTGACAACAGATGTGGTGGTGACAACAGATGTGGTGGTGACAACAGATGTGGTGGTGACAACAGATGTGGTGGTGACAACAGATGTGGTGGTGACAACAGATGTGGTGGTGACAACAGATGTGGTGGTGACAACAGATGTGGTGGTGACAACAGATGTGGTGGTGACAACAGATGTGGTGGTGACAACAGATGTGGTGGTGACAACAGATGTGGTGGTGACAACAGATGTGGTGGTGACAACAGATGTGGTGGTGACAACAGATGTGGTGGTGACAACAGATGTGGTGGTGACAACAGATGTGGTGGTGACAACAGATGTGGTGGTGACAACAGATGTGGTGGTGACAACAGATGTGGTGGTGACAACAGATGTGGTGGTGACAACAGATGTGGTGGTGACAACAGATGTGGTGGTGACAACAGATGCAGTGGTGACAACAGGTGCAGTGACAGCAGATGTGGTGGTGACAACAGATGTGGTGGTGACAACAGATGCAGTGATGACAACAGATGTGGTGGTGACAACAGATGCAGTGGTGACAACAGGTGCAGTGACAGCAGATGTGGTGGTGACAACAGATGTGGTGGTGACAACAGATGTGGTGGTGACAACAGATGTGGTGGTGACAACAGATGTGGTGGTGACAACAGATGCAGTGGTGACAACAGATGTGGTGGTGACAACAGATGTGGTGGTGACAACAGGTGTGGTGGTGACAACAGGTGCAGTGGTGACAACAGATGTGGTGGTGACAACAGATGTGGTGGTGACAACAGATGTGGTGGTGACAACAGATGTGGTGGTGACAACAGATGTGGTGGTGACAACAGATGTGGTGGTGACAACAGATGTGGTGGTGACAACAGATGTGGTGGTGACAACAGATGTGGTGGTGACAACAGATGTGGTGGTGACAACAGATGCAGTGGTGACAACAGGTGCAGTGACAGCAGATGTGGTGGTGACAACAGATGTGGTGGTGACAACAGATGTGGTGGTGACAACAGATGCAGTGATGACAACAGATGTGGTGGTGACAACAGATGCAGTGGTGACAACAGGTGCAGTGACAGCAGATGTGGTGGTGACAACAGATGTGGTGGTGACAACAGATGTGGTGGTGACAACAGATGTGGTGGTGACAACAGATGTTGTGGTGACAACAGATGTGGTGGTGACAACAGATGTGGTGGTGACAACAGATGTGGTGGTGACAACAGATGTGGTGGTGACAACAGATGTGGTGGTGACAACAGATGCAGTGATGACAACAGATGTGGTGGTGACAACAGATGTGGTGGTGACAACAGATGCAGTGGTGACAACAGGTGCAGTGACAGCAGATGTGGTGGTGACAACAGATGCAGTGGTGACAACAGATGTGGTGGTGACAACAGATGCAGTGGTGACAACAGATGTGGTGGTGACAACAGATGTGGTGGTGACAACAGATGTGGTGGTGACAACAGATGTGGTGGTGACAACAGATGTGGTGGTGACAACAGATGTAGTGGTGACAACAGATGCAGTGGTGACAACAGATGTAGTGGTGACAACAGATGTGGTGGTGACAACAGATGTGGTGGTGACAACAGATGTAGTGGTGACAACAGATGTGGTGGTGACAACAGATGTGGTGGTGACAACAGATGTGGTGGTGACAACAGATGCAGTGGTGACAACAGATGTGGTGGTGACAACAGATGTGGTGGTGACAACAGATGTGGTGGTGACAACAGATGTGGTGGTGACAACAGATGTGGTGGTGACAACAGATGTGGTGGTGACAACAGATGTGGTGGTGACAACAGATGCAGTGGTGACAACAGATGTGGTGGTGACAACAGATGTGGTGGTGACAACAGATGTGGTGGTGACAACAGATGTGGTGGTGACAACAGATGTTGTGGTGACAACAGATGTGGTGGTGACAACAGATGTGGTGGTGACAACAGATGTGGTGGTGACAACAGATGTGGTGGTGACAACAGATGTGGTGGTGACAACAGATGCAGTGGTGACAACAGATGTGGTGGTGACAACAGATGTGGTGGTGACAACAGATGTGGTGGTGACAACAGATGTGGTGGTGACAACAGATGTGGTGGTGACAACAGATGTGGTGGTGACAACAGATGTGGTGGTGACAACAGATGTGGTGGTGACAACAGATGCAGTGATGACAACAGATGCAGTGGTGACAACAGATGCAGTGGTGACAACAGGTGCAGTGACAGCAGATAAAATAGCGACGGGTGAAACGATGACAGACGTAATGGTGACAAGTATGAAGGTAGCAGATAGAAGGACAGGCGGAGGATGAGTAACAAAGTGATGACGAAGAAAGCACTCACCGATGTTTCCAGAGTCATAGTCGACAGTGCAGGAAGAAGGGCAGATGCTCAAAAGGACCACAAAGACAGCAAGACAACTAGAACTCGAATGTAACCCCATGGTGTCTTCAATCCATCTTTGGAACCAACAGAAAACCAACAGCCTAACATATGCCTCTTGCGTTTGTGCCTCCAAACGCCTGCACACAGCTGTATGTGTACATACACGTGCACGTGAATATGTACGTGCACGTGTACTTGTACGTCAATCCATTGGTACTCGACACGCTCACAGGCGCTATATTCGAAACTCTATTGGAGTGTTTTGTTGAACCTAAATTAGTTTTTTTTTCATTTTTTTTTCTTTTTTTGTTTTTTTTTTCATGCTTTTTTGTATTTTAAGCTCAAAGTTGTTAGAGTTTTTGTGAAAAAATTCACTTTATCATTGTTCATTATCACCAGAATTCCTACAGGGAATTTTTTCAGTGTTTATCAAGGAGTTCCATCATTAATATCCTAATAATTCACAACAGAAAAGTTTCAATTTTTTAATTTTTTAAATTTATTTATTGTCTCATTTTTTATTTTTTATTCCAATATTCATTTGAAGTAACTTGACCAAGCTTTTTATAGCGCTATATTAACAAAAAATGAACTTACTCGCTACCGAGATACTAATGGATGGTTAGCAATCAAACTTATGGCCTTCATATTCTCGGCCATATAAGTATTGCGTCTTTTTTCACTTGAGTGTCTCGTTTTCAAAATCTGAACCCAAACTTATCCGAAAATTAAACCCTTGTTTCCATGCTCTACAGCAAATCTAGTTATGTTTAGCTTAAACTTTGAAGGTTTTATCAGTTTGTTTCATTTTTCTATAGTCAACTTTGCCTTCATTGGTTTTTTGTTTGACATCTCTGCGTCTGCGGCATAGTGATTAGCCTCTTCCACTGTAAAGTGTAATCTGGTGAGCCCAGGTTTGAGTTCTAAAAGCGCCAACTCAATTAAAGATGCCGTTTCAGAGTGTCCTGTCTTCTAGTAGTCCACAGCGAGTAAAAGCACTTCGAATGGAGCGCCCTTGAATATAGTGCTGAAAGGAACGTTACAAATGTGATTAGATTAGATTAAATTAAATTAAATTAGATTGAATTAAATTCGATCAGATTAGATTAGATTAGATTAGATTAAATTAAATTAAATTAGATTAGATTAGATTGGATTAGATTGTAATATAAAAAAATTTTTTTCATTCTGTTTATGAAAATAAATACAACCTTATTTTGATTTATTTGATGGATAGAACTTCATGGAATTCAATCAATTTGATCATTTTTCCCATTTTTAGTTTTAATTGATAAACATCAATATTTTCATTTTTTGATAAAAGTTTGTTTTTGAGAATTTCCAGTAATTTACACTTTGTACTCCATCAGATCTTCCCATTAGTCAATTCCACATTCCATGATATGCTGAAGACGAACGCACAATTACACCAAAACAATTTACTCTTCGTACTGAGAAAAACATTTCTTTTTTGTTTTTTCAATATTCAATAGGCTCACAATACTCATTGTTCGTCGTTTTAATTTGAGTCTTTTTTTAATATTTTTTTCCGTTTGTCCAATGCTGACTATTGTGACTGATAACATTCAATTCTTTTGAATTTTATTTTTTTATTTACTTCAATTGTTTGCCATGTTTTATACCATTTCCAGCGTATGTCTAGACGGTGTAATTAAGACTAAAAAAATGAAATAAAATAAGCGCCTCAACAACCCTTATTCGCTGTTGTTACTTTTAAAATCTAGGCAAGAAATTGTCGTATATCATGGGAGCTAACTTCGGGGTTTTTAAAAAATGTGCAAAATTAGTATTAAAAATTGAAATAATTGTTTAAAAACTGGTTAAAATGTATATTTTTTTAATTTAAAAAAATTTCAAAATGGTTGGAGGATTATCTTTATTTATTTACTTTTTATGTGTACTCCAAACGAATAATGGCTTGGAGGAAAGATGTCTGAGAAAAGAAGAAAGTTATTATCAATTTTTTTATTATTATTAATTTATTTGCGATGGTATTTCTTCATGTCATGAAACTTGAGTCATTTGATCGTTTATTGAAAAGTACTTTTTTAAATAAAAAAAAAGTTAAATCTCAAAAGCTAAGTTTCATTTGATAATTAATTAATATATTTTTCAATCATCATACCCAGAAGACTTCCAGGAATACAAACAGAATATTCCCGAACTTCGAGACATAGATTTTCAAGACCATGGTTTCAGCACTAGGCATCTGTCGATAATTTCTATGGAAGCCGATCCCAGCAGTCAGTTGATGGGTTGGATCATACACACTTTGGTCACCGAGTATCTCAACTACCCTGATGCTCAACACCTGGTCTCCCAAAAGGCTGACCTGTTCAACAATGTGCCAAGGTCAGCAAGCACTTTAGTATAATGGAACATAATATAAAAGAGCACAACTTAACATACAATGTACTACAACATAGTACATCATGATACAATTTAGTAAAACATACAATACAATATACTACAACAATA